>CM040436.1:56010407-56311733 GCA_022702705.1 Papilionanthe hookeriana x Papilionanthe teres
TACTCAATTTTCGATCGAATGACCGCCCATTAACCCAATAGGTCGATTTTTGACCAAAATGTTAACTTTGGTCAAAATGGTCAATTTTTGACCCAATGACTAACCCATTGACCAAATAGATCAACTTTTGACTAAAAAGTCATCTTTGATCAAAATGGTCAATTCATGACCCAATTACAAACTCATTGACCAAATAGGTCAACATTTGATCAAAATGTTAACTTTGGTCAAAATGTTCAATTTTTGACCCAATGACCACCCCGTAGATCGAGTGGGTCAACTTTTGACCAAAAAATTAATTTAGGTCAACAATACCAATTCTTGACCTAACGACCAACCCATCGACTCAATAACAGTCAATTTTCGACGAAAAAGTCATCTTCGGTCAAAATGGTCAATTATTCGACCCAATTACCAAATCATCGACCAAAGAGAGTCAACTTTCACCAAAAAGTCAACTTGCGTCAAAATTGTCAATTTCTGACCCAATGACCAACTCCGTTTGACCCAATGGGTTAACTTTTGACCAAAAATTCAATTTTTGGTCAAAATAGTCAACTTTTGACCTATTGACCCCCCATTGACCCAATATGTCAACTTTTGACAAAAAGTCATTTTTGGTCAAAAAGGTCAATTTTTGACCCAATGACCAACCTATTGAGCAAAAAAAATCAACTTTTGACCCAAAAAGTCATCTTCGGTCAAAATGGTCAATTGTTGACCCATTTACAAACTCATCGACTAAATCAGTCAATCATCGACCAAAAAGTTAACTTTGGTCGAAATGGTCAATTTTTGACCCAACGACCACCATAATCGACCTAATGAGTCAACTTCGACAAAAAAATTTAATTTGGTCAAAATAATCAATTTCTAACCTGATGACCAATTATTGACCCAATAAGTCAATCTCTGACCAAAAAGTCAATTTTGGTCAAAATGGTCAATCATTGACCCAAAGATCAACCATTGAACCAATAGATCAACTTTTGACCAAAAAGTTATCTTCAGGCAAAATGGACAATTCTTGACCCAATTACCAACTCATTGACCAAATTAGTCAACTTTTGACCAAAAAGTCAACTTTGGTCGAAATGGTTAATTTCTGACCCAATGACCACCTTGTTAACCCAATGGGATAACTTTTTACAAAAAATTTATCTGCGGACAAGATGATAATTCCTTGACCCAATGACCAACCCATTGGCCTAATAGGTCAACTTTTGACCAAAAAGTCAATTTTGGTCAAAATAATCATTTTTTTACTTAATCATCAATTATCAACCCAATAAGTCAATCTCTGACCAAAAAGTCAAATCTTGTTAAAATTGTCAATCCTCGACCCAATGACAAACCCATCTAATCCCTAATAGTCAACTTTTGAAATAAAAGTCAACTTTGATCAAAATAATCAATCTTCGACTTCACGACTACCTATTAATCACAACATGTCAACTTTTCGACCAAAAAGTCAACTTTGGTCAAAATGGTCAATTTTTCGACCCAATGAACAACCTATCGATCCAATAGTCAAATTCGACTAAAAAGTCATCTTTGGTCAAAATAGTCAATCTTTAACACAATTTCCAACTCTATCGACCAACAGTCATCTTTCGACCAAAAAGTCAACTTTGGTCAAAATGGTCAATTTTCCGACCCAATGACCACCCCGTTGACCCAATAGGTTAGTTTTTGACCAAAAATTCAATTTTGGTCAAAATAGTCAATTTTTGACCAAATTACCAATTATTAACCCAATAACTCAATCTCAGACCAAAAAGTCAACTTTGGTCAAAATGGTTAATGCTTGACCCAATGACAAACTCATTGACCCAATAGGTCAACTTTTGACCAAATAGTCAATTTTGGTCAAAAAAGTCAAATTTTTACTGAATGATCACCCATTGACCCAATGAGCAACTTTTGACCAAAATGTCAACTTTGGTCAAAATGGTCAATTTTCGCTCCAATGACCATCTCATTGACCAAATAGGTCAACTTTTGACCAAAAAATCATCTTTGGTCAAAATGGTCAATTCTTGACCCAATTACCAACTCATTGACCAAATTGGTCAAGTTTTGACAAAACAATCAACTTTTGTCAAAATGGTCAATCTCTGACCCAATGACCATCCCGTTGACACAATGGGTCAACTTTTGACCAAAAATTTAATTTTTGTCAAAATATTTAAATTTTGAACTAATGATAAAAATAGTCAATTTTTTATATATGACCAATTATTGACCCAATAAGTCAATCTCTGACCAAAAAGTTAACTTTGGTTAAAATTGCTAATCCTTGACCCAATGACAAACCCATTGGCCCAGTAGGTCAACTTTTGACCGAATAGTCAATTTTGGTCAAAAAAGTCAATTTTTGACTGAATGATCACCCATTGATCCAATAGGTCAACTTTTGACCAAAATTTCAACTTTGGTCAAAATTATCAATTTTTGCCCCAATGACCATCTCATTGACCCAATAGGTCAATTTTAGACCAAAAAGTCATCTTTTATCAAAATGGTTAATTCTTGACCCAATTACCAACTCATTGACCAAATAGGTCAAGTTTTGACAAAAAAGTCAACTTTTGTCAAAATGGTCAATCTTTGACCCAATGACCACCTCGTTGACACAATGGGTTAACTTTTGACAAAAAATTTAATTTTTTTAACTAAAACCAAAAAAGTCAGATTTCGAATTAATGACCAATTATCACCCAATAAGTCAATCTCTCACCAAAAAGTCAACTTTGGTCAAAATGGTCAATCCTTGACCCAATGACAAACCCATTGGCCTAGTAGGTCAACTTTTGACCGAAAAGTCAAATTTGGTCAAAATAGTCATTTTTTGACTTAATGACCACACATTGACCCAATTTGTCAACTTTTGACAAAAAAGTCAATTTTGGTCAAAATGGTCATATTTTGACTCAATGACCCAATAGATCAACTTTTGGAAAAAAAGTCATTTTTGGTTAAACTGGTCAGTTCTTGACTCAATTACCAACTCTTTGACCAAATAAGTCAACTTTTGACAAAAAAGTCAACTTTGGACAAAATGGTCAATTTACGACCCAATGACCACCCCATCGATCTAATGTGTTCACTTTCGACAAAAATTCACTTGGTCAACAGTCAACTTTCGACCAAAAAGTCATCTTCGGTCAAAATGGTCAATTTCTCACCTAATGACCACCCCATTCACCCAATCAAGTTAACATTCGACCAAAATTCAATTTTGGTCAAGATAGTCAATTTTCGATCTCATGACCAATTATTAACCCAATAAGTCAATCATCAATCGAAAAATCAACTTTCGACTCAATGACCAACCCATTAACCGAATCGTCAATCCGACTTACAAATCATTGACCCAGTAGGTCAATTTTTTAACAAAAAGTCAATTTTATTCAAAATATTCAACTTTTGACTTAATGACCTCCCATTGACTCAATAGGTCAACTTTTGACCAAAAGTCAATTTTAGTCAAAATTGTCAATTTTTGACCAAAGGACCAATTATCGACCCAATAAGTCAATCTCTCGACCAAAAACGCAACTTGGGTCAAAATGGTCAATCCTCGACCCAATGACCAACCCATTAACCCAATAAGGTCAACTTTAAACATAAAATCAACTTTGCGTCAAAATGATCAATCCTCGACCTAACGACCAACCTCATTAACCTAATAAGGTCAACTTTCGACCAAAAAGTCAATCTTCAGTCAAAATCGTCAACTTTCGAATTAATGTCACAATTATTGACCCAATAAGTAAATTCCGACCAAAAAGTCAACTTTGGTCAAAATGGTTAATCTTCGACCCAATGACAAACCCATCGATCCAACAGTCAACTTTCGACCAAAAGTCAACTTTTGACCAAAAAGTCAACTTATGGTCAAAATGGTTAATCCTCGACCCAATGACCAATCGCATTCAACCCAATAGGTCAACTTTCGACCAAAAAGTCAATTTTGGTCAAAATAGTCAATTTTCTACCTAATGACCAATTATCGACCTAAAGAAGTCAATCTCTCGACCAAAAAGTCAACTTTGTCAAAATGATCAATCCTCGACCCAATGACCAACCCATCGACCCAATTAGTCAACTTTCGACTAAAAAGTCAACTTTCGTCAAAATGATCAATCCTCGACCCAATGACCAACCCATCGTCCTAATAGTCAACTTTCGACCAAAAAGTCAATTTTGGTCAAAATAGTCAATTTTTGAATTAATGACTAATTATTGATTCAATAAGTCAATCTCCGACCAAAAAGTTAACTTAGTCAAAATGGTCAATCCTTGACCCAATGACAAACCCATGGACCCAAAAGGTCAACATTCGACCAAAAAGTCAATTTTAGTCAAAATAAGTCAATTTTCGACCTAATGACCACCCATCGACCTAATAGGTCAACTTTTGACCAAAAAGTCAACTTTGGTCAAAATGATCAATTTTCGACCCAATGACCAACCCATTGACCCAATTGGTCAACTTTTAACCAAAAAGTCAAATTTAGTCAAAATGGTCAATTTCGACGCAATTACCAACTCATCGACCAAATAGTCAACTTTCGACCAAAAAGTCAACTTTGGTCAAAATGGTCAATTTCTCGACCCAATGACCACCCCGTCGACCCAATGGGTCAACTTTCGACCAAAAATTTAATTTTGGTCAAATATATTGACCTAATGAACTAATTTCGACCTAATGACCAATTATCGAATCTAATAAGTCAATCTCTGACCAAAAGTCAACTTTGGTCAAAATTGTCAATCCTCGACCCAATGACAAACCCATTGACCCAATAGGTCAACTTTTGACCAAAAAGTCAATTTTGGTCAAAATAGTCAATTTTTGACCTAATGACCACCCATTGACCCAATAGGTCAACTTTGGACCAAAAGTCAACTTTGGTCAAAATGATCAGTTACTGACCCAATGACCAACCCATCGACCTAACAGTCAACTTTCGACCAAAAAAGTCATCTTTGTTCAAAATGCTCAATTCTTGACCCAATTACCAACTCATTGACCCAATAGGTCAACTTTTGACCAAAATGTCAACTTTGGTCAAAATGGTCAATTTCTGACCCAATGACCTCCCCGTCGACCCAATGGGTTAACTTTTGACCAAAAATTCAAATTTCGTCAAAATAGTCATTTTTTTACCTAATGACCAATTATTGACCCAATAAGTCAATCTCTTACCAAAAAGTCAACTTTGGTCACAATGGTCAATCCTTGACCCAATGACAAACCCATTAACCCAATAAAGTCAACTTTTCGACCAAAAAGTCAATTTTGGTCAAAATAGATCAATTTCTACCTAATGACCACCCATTGATCCCAACAGTCAAGTTTTGACCAAAAAGTCAACTTTGGTTAAAATGGTCAATTTTTGTCCCAATGACAAACCCATTAAGTCAATCCGTGACCAAAAATTCAATTTTTGTCCCAATGACGAACCCAATTGGTCAAAATAATCAATTTTTGAACTAATGACCAATTATTGACTTAATAAGTTAATCTCTGCCAAAAAATCAACTTTGATCAAAATGATCAATCATTGACCCAAAGACCAACACATTGACCCAATTGGTCAACTTTCGACCAAAAAATTCATCTTTGAACAAAATGATCAATTCTTGACCCAATTACCAACTCATTGACAAATAAGTCAACGTTTGACCAAAAAGTCAACTTTGGTCAAAATGGTCAAATTCTGACCATATGAACTCCCCGTTGACCCAATGGGTTAACTTTTGACCAAAAATTCAACTTTGGTCAAAATAATCAATTTTTGACCTAATGACCAATTTTTGACCAAATAAGTCAATCTCTGACCAAAAAGTCAACTTTGGTCAAAATGGTCAATCCTTGACCCAATGACAAACCCATTGACTCAATAGGTAAACTTTTGACCAAAAAGTCAATTTTGGTCAAAATAGTCAATTTTTGGCCTAATGACCACACATTAACCCAATATGTCAACTTTTGGCCAAAAACTCAACATTGGTTAAAATAATCAATTTTTGACCCAATGATCAACCCATTTACCCAATATATCAACTTTTGACAAAAATGTTAATTTTGGTCAAAATAATCAATTTTTGACCTAATGACCAATTATTGACTCAATAAGTTAATCTCTAACCAAAAAATCAACTTTGATCAAAATGATCAATCATTGACCCAAAGACCAACACATTGACCCATACAGTCAACTTTCGACACTAAAGTCAAGTTTCGTCAAAATGTTCAATCCTTCGACCTAATGAACCACCCATCGACCTAATATGTCAACTTTCGACCAAAAAGTCAATTTGGTCAAAATATCAATTTTGTCAAAATAATAATTTCGACAAAATGACTAATTATTAACCCAGTAAGCCGATCTCAGACCAAAAAGTCAACTTTGGTCAAAATGGTCAATCCTTGACCCAATGACCAACCCATTGGCCTAATAGGTCAACTTGTGACCAAAAAGTCAATTTTGGTCAAAATGGTCAATTTTTGAATTAATGACCAATTATTGACCCAATAAGTCAATCTCTAACCAAAAAGTCAACTTTGGTCAAAATGGTCAATCCTTGACCCAATGACAAACCTTTTGACTCTAATACAGTCAACTATCGACTAAATAATCAATTTTGCTAAAATAAGTCAATTTTCGATCTAACGACAACCCATCAACCCAATACAGTCAACTTTTGACCAAAAAGTCACCTTCGATCAAAATGGTCAATTTTCGACCCAATGACCAACCCATCGACCTAATAGATCAACTTTCGACCAAAAAGTCATCTTTAGGTCAAAATGATCAATTCGACTAAATTACCAACTCATCGACCAAATATGTCAAGTCTTCACCAAAAAGTCAACTTTGGTCAAAATGGTCAATTTCTCGATCCAATGACCACCCGTTGACCTAATGGCTCAACTTTTTATCAAAAATTTAAATATGGTCAAAATAGTCAATTTTTGACCTAATGACCAAATTAGTCAATTTTTGAAGTAATGACCAATTATTGACCCAACAAGTCAATCCCTGACCCAAAAAGTCATCATTAGTCAAAATGGTCAATTCTTGACCAAATTACCAACTCATTGACCAAAAAGTTAACTCTCGACAAAATGGTCAATTTCTAGAATCCAATGCCCAAATCTCTTTGACCCAACAGTAAACTTTTGACCCAAAATTTAATTTTGTCAAAATAGTCAATTTTTGATCTAATGACCAATTATTGACCCAAAAAGTCAATCTCTGACCAAAAAGTCAACTTTGGTCAAAATGGTCAATCTTTGACCCAATGACAAACCCATTCACCCAATAAGTCAACTTTCGACCAAATAAATCAATTTTGGTCAAAATACTCAATTTTCGATCGAATGACCACCCATTAACCTAATAGTCAACTTTCGACAAAAATGTTAAGTTTGGTCAAAATGGTCAATTTTTAACCCAATGACCAACCCATCGACCTAACATATCAACTTTAACTAAAAAGTCATCTTTGTCAAAATGGTCAATTCTCGACCCAATTACAAACTCGTCGATCCAAGTAGGTCAACTTTCGACCAAATAGTTAACTTTTGTCAAAATGGTCAATTTCTGACCTAATAACCAACCCTTTCGACCCAATAGGTTAACTTTCGACCAAAAATTCAATTTTGGTCAAAATAGTTAATTTTCGACCTAATGACCAACCCATCGACTCAACAGTTAATCTCTCGACCAAAAAGTCAACTTCGAATAAAATGGTCAATTCTCGACCCAATGACCAATTCATCGATCAACAGTCAACTTCGACCAAAAGTCAACTTTGGTCAAAATGTTCAATCTTCGACCCAATGACCAACCCATTCGACCTAATAGGTCAACTTTCGACCAAAAAGTCAATCTTCGTCAAAATAATCAACTTTTAACCTAATGACCAACCCATCGACCTAACAGTCAACTTTTCGACCAAAAAGTCATTTTGGTCAAAATGGTCAATTTTGAATCTAAATACTAACATATTAAACCAAACAGTCAAATTTCGACCAAAAAGTCATCTTTGATCAAAATGGTAACAATTCTCGACCCAATTACCAACTCATCGACCAAATTAGTCAACTTCTCGACCAAAAAGTCAACTTTGGTCAAAATGGTCAATTTCGGACCCAATGACCTCCCCCGTCGACGCTAATGCGGTCAACTTTCGACTAAAATTCAATTTTGGTCAAAATAATCAATTTTCGACCTAATGACCAATTATCAACCTAATAAGTCAATCTTTCGACCAAAAAGTCAACTTTGGTCAAAATGGTCAATCTCGACCCAAAGACCAACCAATCGATCCAATAAGTCAACTTTTGACCAAAAGGACAACTTTGGTCAAAATGGTCAATCTTTGACCCAATGACCACCGCATTGACTAAATAGGTAAACTTTTGATCAAAAAGTCAATTTTGGTCAAAATAGTCAATTTTTGACCACCAATTGACCAATTATCGACCCAATATGTTAATCTCCGACCAAAAAGTCAACTTTGGTCAAAATGGTCAATCCTTAACCCAATGACCAACCCATCGACCTAATAGTCAACTTTTCGACCAAAAAGTCAACTTTGGTCAAAATGATCAATCTCGACCTAATGACCAACCCATCGCCTAATAAGTCAACTTTCGAAAAAAGTTAATTTGGTCAAAATAGTCAATTTTTCGACTTAATGACAATTTATCAACCCAATAAGTCAATCTCGACCAAAAAGTCAACTTTGGTAAAATGATCAATCCTCGAACCAATGACAAACCCATCGACCCAATAGTCAACTTCGACCAAAAGTCAATTTTGTCAAAATAAATCAATTTTTAACCCAATGACCACTCATCGATCCAACAGTCAACTTTCGACCAAAAAGTCAACTTTGGTCAAAATGGTCAATTTTCGACCCAATGACCAACCCATCGACCAAATTGGTCAAATTTCGACTAAAAAGTCAATCTTTGCTCAAATTAGTCAATTCTCGACTCAATGACCAACATATCGACCAAATAAGTCAACATTCGACCAAAAAGTCAACTTTGGTCAAAATGGTCAATTTCTCGATCTAATGATTACCAACCCATCGACCCAACTAGTCAACTTTCGACCAAAAAGTCAACTTTGGTCAAAATGATCAATTTCGACCCAATGACTAACCCATCGACTCCAAATGCGTCAACTTTCGACCAAAAAGTCAATTTGGTCAAAATAGCCAATCTCAATCTAATGACCAATTATCGAACCCAATATGTCAATCTCCTCGACCAAAAGTCAACTTTGGTCAAATGGTCAATCCTCGACCCAATGACAAACCCATCGATCCAATAAGTCAACTTTCGACCAAAAAGTCAATTTTGGTCAAAATAGTCAATGTTTAACCTAATGACCACCCATTGACGCAATAGGTCAACTTTTGACTAAAAAGTCAACTTTGGTCAAAATGATCAATTTTTGACCCAATGACCAACCTATTAACTCAATTGGTCAACTTTTGACGAAAAAAGTCATCTTTGGTCAAAATGATCAATTCTTGACACAATTACCAACTCATTGACAAAATATGTGAACTTTTGACCAAAAGGTCAACTTTGGTCAAAATGGTCAAATTCTGACCCAATGAACTCCACGTTCACCCAATGGGTTAACTTTTGACCAAAAATTCAAATTTTGTCAAAATAATCAATTTTTGACCTAATGACCAATTTTTAACCAAATAAGTCAATCTCTGACCAAAAAGTCAACTTTGGTCAAAATGGTCAATCCTTGACCCAATGACAAACCCATTGACTCAATAGATAAACTTTTGAAAGTCAATTATGGTTAAAATTGCCAATTTTTGGCCTAATGACCACCCATTAACCCAATAGGTCAACTTTTGACCAAAAACTCAACATTGGTTAAAATATTCAATTTTTGACCTAATGATCGACCCATTTACCCAATATATCAACTTTGATCAAAAATTTAACTTTTGGTCAAAATGGTCAATTTTCGACCTAATGACTAACATCATTGACTCAACAAAGTCAATCTCTCGACCAAAAAGTCAACTTTCGTATCAAAATGATCAAATCATCGACCAAATGACTAACTTATCGACCCAACAGTCAACTTTCACCAAAAAGTCAACTTTGGTCAAAATGGTCAATTCCTCGACCCAATGATCAACCCATCATCCAATGGGTCATACTTTTGACCAAAAATGTCAATTTTCGGTCAAAATAATCTAATTTTCGAATCAATGACCAATTATCGACTCCAATAAGTCAATCTTCGACCAAAAAGTCAACTTTAGTCAAAATGGTCAATCCTCGATCCAATGACAAACCCATCGACCCAATAAAGTCAACTTTTCGACCAAAAGTCAATTTTGTCAAAATAGTACAATTTTGACCTAATGACTCACCCATCGACTCAATAGTCAACTTCTGACCAAAAAGTCAACTTCTGGTCAAAATGATCAATTTTTCGACCCAATGACCAACCTATTAACTCAATTGGTCAACTTTTGACGAAAAAAGTCATCTTTGGTCAAAATGATCAATTCTTGACACAATTACCAACTCATTGACAAAATATGTGAACTTTTGACCAAAAGGTCAACTTTGGTCAAAATGGTCAAATTCTCGACCCAATGAACTCCACGTTCACCCAATGGGTTAACTTTTGACCAAAAATTCAAATTTTGTCAAAATAATCAATTTTTGACCTAATGACCAATTTTTAACCAAATAAGTCAATCTCTGACCAAAAATTCAACTTTGGTCAAAATGGTCAATCCTTAACCCAATGATAAACCCATTGACTCAATAGGTAAACTTTTGACCTGAAAGTCAATTATGGTTAAAATTGCCAATTTTTGGCCTAATGACCACCCATTAACCCAATAGGTCAACTTTTGACCAAAAACTCAACATTGGTTAAAATAATCAATTTTTGACCTAATGATCGACCCATTTACCCAATATATCAACTTTTGAAAAAAAATTTAATTTTGGTCAAAGTAATTAATTTTTGACCTAATGACCAATTATTGACTCAAAAAGTTAATCTCTGACAAAAAAATCAACTTTGATCAAAATGATCAATCATTGACCCAAAGACTAACACATTGACCCAATAGGTCAACTTTTGACCAAAAAGTCAAGTTTGGTCAAAATGTTCAATCCTTGACCCAATGAACTACCCATTGACCCAATAGGTCAACTTTCGACTAAAAAGTCAACTTTGGTCAAAATAGCCAATTCTTTACCAAATGACTAATTATTGACCCAGTAAGCCGATCTCTGACCGAAAAGACAACTTTGGTCAAAATGTTCAATCCTTGACCTAATGACCAACCCATTGACCTAATAGTCAACTTGTGACTAAAAAGTCAATTTTGGTTAAAAATGTTAATTTTTGAATTGATGACCAATTATTGACCCAATAAGACAATCTCTAACCAAAACGTCAACTTTGGTCAAAATGGTCATTCCTTGACCCAATGACTAACATGTTGACCCAATAGGTCAACCTTTGACCAAATAATCAATTTTAGTTAAAATAGTGAATTTTTGATTGAATAAAAACCCATTGACCCAATAGGTCAACTTTTGACCAAAAAGTCAATTTTGGTCAAAATGGTCAATTTTCAATCTAATGACCAACCCATCGACCTAATAGATTAACTTTTGACCAAAAAGTCATCTTTGGTCAAAATGGTTAATTCTTGACCAAAAATTCAACTTTGGTCAAAATGGTTAATTTCTGACCAATGACAACCCGTTGATCCAATGTGTCAACATTTGATCAAAAAAATAATTGTTGTCAAAATAGTCCATTTTTTACCTAATGACCAAATTAGTCAATTCTCAATAATGACAGATCATTTACCAATAAGTCAACTTTGACTCAAAAAGTCAATCATTTGTCAAAAAGGTCAATCTCGACCAAATTACCAACTCATCGACTACTAAAAAGTCAACTTTGGTTAAAATGATCAATTTCTGACCCAATGACCACCCCGTTGACCCAATTGATTAACTTTAGACCAAAAATTCAATTTTGGTCAAAATAGTCAATTTTTGACCTAATGACCAATATTGATCCATAAAGTCAATCTCTCACCAAAAAGTCAACTTTGGTCAAAATGGTCAATCCTTGACCCAATGACAAACCCATTCACTCTAATAGGTCAACTTTCGACCAAAAAGTCAATTTTGGTCAAAATAATCAATTTTGACCTAATGACCACCCATCGATCCAATAGTCAACTTTCGACCAAAAAGTCAACTTTGGTCAAAATGGTCAATTTTCGACCCAATGACCAACCCATCGACCTAATAAATCAACTTTCGACTAAAAAGTCATCTTTGATCAAAATGGTCAATCTTCGATCCAATTACAAACTCATTGACCTAAACAAGTCAACATTCGATCAAAATGTCAATCCTGTCAAAATGTTCAATCTTTGACCTAATGACCACCCGTCAGATCGAGTGGGTCAACTTCGACCAAAAGTTAATTTCAGTGAAAATATCAATTTTGACCTAATGACTAACCATCGATCTAATAGGTCAACTTTCGACCAAAAGTCAATCTTGGTCAAAATGGTCAATTATTCGACCTAACTACCAACTCATTGACCAAATAGGTCAACTTCGACCAAAAAGTCAACTTTGGTCAAAATTGTCAATTTCGACCTAATGACCACCCCGTTGACCCAATGGGTTAACTTTCGACCAAAAATTCAATTTTGGTCAAAATAGCAACTTCAACCTATCGATCATCCATTGACCTAATATGTCAACTCTTGATCAAAAAGTCAACTTTGGTCAAAATGGTCAATTTTCAATCTAATGACCAACCCATCGACCAATAAAGTCAACTTTCGACCAAAAAGTCAACTTTGGTCAAAATGATCAATTCTCGACCTAATGACCAACCCATCGACCAATAAGTCAACTTTCGACCAAAAGTCAACTTTGGTCAAAATGGTCAATTTTCGAACCTAATGACCAACCCATCGATCCAATGAGTCAACTTTCGACCAAAAATTTAAATTTGGTCAAAATAATCAATTTCTGACCCAATGACCAACTTATCGACCCAATAAGTCAACTTTCGACCAAAAAGTCAATTTTGGTCAAAATGATCAATCTTCGACTCCAATGATCAACCCATCGACCCAATCGGGTCAACTTTGACCAAAAAGTTAACTTCGCCAAAATGGTCAATTTTCGACCCAATGACCAACCCATTGACCCAATAAGTCAACTTTCACCAAAAAGTCAACTTTGGTCAAAATGGTCAATTTCGACCCAATGACCAACTCATTGACCTAAACAGTCAACTTTTGACCAAAAAGTCAACTTTAGTCAAAATGATCAATTCTTGACCCAATGACCAACCCATTGACCTAATGGGTCAACTTTTGACGAAAAAGTCAATTTTGGTCAAAATAGTCAATTTTTGACCTAATGACCAATTATTGACCCAATAAGTCAATCTCTGACCAAAAGTCAACTTTGCGTCAAAATGATCAACCTCGACCCAATGACAAACCCATCGACCTAATAGGTCAACTTTCGACCAAAAAGTCAATTTCTGTCAAAATAATCAATTTTCGACCTAATGACCACCCATCGACCTAATAGTCAACTTTTGACCAAAAAGTCAACTTTGATCAAAATGGTCAATTTTAACCTAATGACCAACCCATCGACCTAATGAGATCAACTTTCGACTAAAAGTCATCTTTGGTCAAAATAGTCAATTTCAACCCAATTACCAACTCATCAATCAAATAGTCAACTTCGACCAAAAAGTCAACTTTGGTCAAAATGGTCAATTTCTGACCCAATGACCACCCCGTTGAGTTAATAGGTCAACTATTGACCAAAAATTCAATTTTGGTCAAAAGAGACATTTTTTGACCTAATGACCAATTATTAATCCAATAAGTCAATCTCTGACCAAAAAGTCAACTTTAGTCAAAATGGTCAATCCTTAACCCAATGACAAACCCATTGACCCAATAGGTCAACTTTTGACCAAAAAGTCAATTTTGGTCAAAATAGTCAATTTTTGACCTAATGACCACCCATTGACCCAATAGGTCAACTTTTGACCAAAAAGTCAACTTTGGTCAAAATGGTCAATTTTTACCTAATGACCAACCTCATCGACTCGATAGATCAACTTTGACCAAAGTCATACTGGTCAAAATGGTCAATTCTTCGACCCAATTACCAACTCATCGACTAAATAGGTCAACTTTGACCAAAACAGTCAACTTTGGTCAAAATGGTCAATTTCTAACCTAATGACCATCCCCGTTAATCTAATGGGTCAACTTTCGACCAAAAATTTAATTTTGGTCAAAATACTTAAATTTCGACCTAATGATAACAATATTAATCTTCGATAATGACAATCAATTAACTCAATCTCTGATCAAAAAGTCAACTTTGCTAAAATGGCTAATCCTCGACCCAACGACAAACCCATCGACCCAATAGGTCAACTTTCGACCAAAAAGTCAATTTTGGTCAAAATAGTCAATTTTTCGACTCCAATGACTAACTCATCGATCCAATAAGTCAACTTTTGACCAAAAAGTCAACTTTGGTCAAAATGTATCAATTTTTGACCCCAATGACCAATCTCATTGATCCAACAGAATCAATCTTTCGACCAAAAAGTCAACTTTAGTCAAAATGATCAATTCTTGACCCAATGACCAACTCATCGACTAAATAGGTCAACTTTCGACCAAAAAGTCAACTTTCGTCAAAATGGTCAATTCTCGACCCAATGACCACACTCCATTCGACCACAATAGTGTCAACTTTTCGACCAAAAACATTCAATTTTGGTTAACCAAAATAGCTCAATTCAATTGTCAATGCCAATTTCAATGACCAATTATTGACCCAATAAGTCAATCTCTCACCAAAAAGTCAACTTTGGTCAAAATGGTCAATCCTTGACCCAATGACAAACCCATTGGCCTAGTAGGTCAACTTTTGACCGAAAAGTCAAATTTGGTCAAAATAGTCATTTTTTGACTTTAATGACCACATCATCGACCCAATATGTCAACTTTGACCAAAAAGTCAACTTTGGTCAAAATGGTCATATTTCGACTCAACTGACCCAATATCAGTCAACTTTTGAACAAAAGTCAACTTTTCGGTTAAAATGGTCAATTCTCGACCCAATTACCAACTCATTGACCAAACAGTCAACTTTCGACCAAAAAGTCAACTTTAGATCAAAATGGTCAATTTTTGACCTAATGACCACCCTCATCGACCCAATGTGTTCACTTTGACCAAAAATTCAATTTTGGTCAAAAATTTTCAGTTCAACATTGACCTAATAGTCATCTATTGATCAAAATTGGTCAATTTCTCACCTAATAACTCACCCAGTTACCACATTGTGTCAACATTCGACCAAAAATTCAATTTGGTCAAGATAGTCAATTTTTGACCTAATGACCAATCTATCGACCGAAAAGCTCATTCGTTTTTCAACAATTAGCCAATCCTTCGACTCGAATGATCCAACCCCATTGACCTAATGGGTCAGACTTCGACTTACAAATCATTAACCCAATAGTCAATTTTGACCAAAAAGTCAACTTTAGGTCAAAATGATCAACTTCGACCCAATGACCATCCCATTGATTAATCAAATCAACTTCGACACAAAAGTCAATTTTAGTCAAAATTCTCAATTTTTGACCAAAGGACCAATTTTTGGCCCAAAAATGCCAATCTCTGACCAAAAAGGCAACTTTGGTCAAAATGGTCAATCCTTGAACCAATGACCAACCCATTAACCCAACAGGTCAACTTTTAAACTTAAAATTAACTTTGCTCAAAATGATCAATCCTTGGCCCAATGACCAACCCCATTAACCTAATAGGTCAACTTTTGACCAAAAAAGTCAATTTTGGTCAAAATTGTCAATTTTTGATCTAATGTACCAATTATTGATCCAATAAGAAAATCTCTGAACAAAAAGTCAACTTTGGTCAAAATGGTTAATCCTTGACCCAATGACAAACCCATTGACCAAATAGGTCAACTTTTGACCAAAAAGTCAACTTTTAACCAAAAAGTCAACATGGTCAAAATGGTTAATCCTTGACCCAATGACCATCGCATTCACCCATAGGTCAACTTTCGACTCAACTAATGACCAATTATCACCTGAGCCAATTTCGACCAAAAGTCAACTTTGGTCAAAATGGTCAATCCTTGACCCAATGACCAACCCATTGACCCAATTAGTCAACTTTTGACCAAAAAGTCAACTTTCGTAAAAATGATCAATCCTAAACCGAATGACCAACCCATTGGCCTAATAGGTCAACTTTTGACGAAATTGTCAATTTTGGTCAAAGTTGTCAAGTTTTGAATTAATGACTAATTATTGACACAATAAGTCAATCTCTGACCAAAAAGTTAACATTGGTCAAAATGGTCAATCCTTAACCCAATGACAAACCCATTGACCCAATAGGTCAACATTTGATCAAAAAGTCAATATTGGTCAAAATAGCTAATTTTCGATATAATGACCACCGATTAAACCAATATGTCAACTTTGACCAAAAAGTCAACTTTGGTCAAAATGGTCAATTTTTGACCCAATGACCAACCCATCGACCCAATAGGTCAACTTTTGACCAAAAAGTCATCTTCGGTCAAAATGGTCAATTCTTGACCCAATTACAAACTCATTGACTAAAAAGTCAACTTTCGACCAAAAGTCAACTTTGGTCAAAATGGTCAACTTCGACCCAATGACACCCCGTTGACCTAATCGAGTCAACTTTGATCGAAAATTTAATCTCGATCAAATTATCAATTTTTAACGTAATGAACAAAATAATCAATTTTGATTTAATGACCAATTATTGACCATATAAGTCAATCTCTGACCAAAAAGTCAACTTTGGTCAGAATGGTCAATCCTTGACCCAATGACAAACCCTTTGACCCAATATGTCAACTTTTGACAAAAATCAATTTTGGTCAAAATATTCAATCTTCGACCTAATGACCACCCATCAATCTAATAGTCAACTTTCGACCAAAAAGTCAACTTTGGTCAAAATGGTCAATTTCGATCTAATGACCAACCCATCAATCTAATAGATCAACTTTCGACCAAAAAGTCATCTTTTGGTCAAAATGCTCAATTTTCAATCTAATGACCAACTCATCGACCCAATAGGTCAACTTTGACCAAAATGTCAACTTTGGTCAAAATGGTCAATTTCGACCCAATGACCTCCCCAGTTGACCCAATAGGTCAACTTTTGACAAAAAATTCAACTTCGGTCAAAATGGTCAATTTTTGACCTAGTGACCAATTATTGACCCAATAAGTCAATCTCTGACCAAAAAGTCAACTTTGGTGAAAATGGTCAATCCTTAACCAATGATAAACCCATTAACCCAATAGGTCAACTTTTGACCAAAAAGTCAATTTTGGTCAAAATAGTCAATTTTTTACCTAATGACCACCCATTATAATAATAGGTCAAGTTTTGACCAAAAAGTCAACTTTGGTTAAAATGGTCAATTTTTGTCCCAATGACAAACCCATTAAGTCAATCCCTGACCAAAAATTCAATTTTTGTCCCAATGACGAACCCAATTGGTCAAAATAGTCAATTTTTGACCTAATGACCAATTATTGACTTAATAAGTTAATCTCCTCAAAAATCAACCTCTTGATCAAATGATCAATCATCGAATCTCAAAGACCAACACATCGAATCTAATCGTCAACTTTCGACAAAAAATTCATCTTTGAACAAAATGATCAATTTTTGACCCAATTACCAACTCATTGACAAATAGGTCAACGTTTGAACAAAAAGTCAACTTTGGTCAAAATGGTCAAATTCTGACCATATGAACTCCCCGTTGACCCAATGGGTTAACGTTTGACCAAAAATTCAACTTTGGTAAAAATAATCAATTTTTGGCCTAATGACCAATTTTTGACCAAATAAGTCAATATCTGACCAAAAAGTCAACTTTGGTCAAAATGGTCAATCCTTGACCCAATGAGAAACCCATTGACTCAATAGGTAAACTTTTTACCAAAAAAGCAATTTTGGTTAAAATAGTCAATTTTTTGCCTAATGAACACACATTAACTCAATAGGTCAACTTTTGACCAAAAACTCAACATTGGTTAAAATAATCAATTTTTGACCAATGATCAACCCATTTACGGAATATATCAACTTTTGACAAAAATGTTAATTTTGGTCAAAATAATCAATTTTTGACCAAATGACCAATTATTGACTCAATAAGTTAATCTCTAACCAAAAAATCAACTTTGATCAAAATGATCAATCATCAATCTAAAGACCAACACATCGATCTCAATGCAGTTAACTTTCGGACCAGAAAGTAAAGTTTGGTCAAAATGTTCAATCCTTGACCCAATGAACCACCCATTGACCCAATATGTCAACTTTTGACCAAAAAGTCAAATTTGGTCAAAATAGTCAATTTTGGTCAAAATAGTCAATTTTTGACAAAATGACTAATTCTTGACCCAGTAAGCCGATCTCAGACCAAAAAGTCAACTTTGGTCAAAATGGTCAATCCTTGACCCAATGACCAACCCATTGGCCTAATAGGTCAACATGTGACCAAAAAGTCAATTTTGGTCAAAATGGTCAATTTTTGAATAAATGACCAAGTATTGACCCAATAAGTCAATCTCTAACTAAAAAGTCAACTTTGGTCAAAATGGTCAATCCTTAACCCAATGACAAACCTGTTGACTCAATAGGTCAAGCTTTGACCAAATAGTCAATTTTGGTTAAAATAATCAACTTTTGAGTGAATGACAACCCATTAACCCAATAGGTTAACTTTTGACCAAAAAGTCAGCTTTGGTTAAAATGCTCAATTTTTGACCCAATGACCAACCCATTGACCCAATAGATCCACTTTTGACCAAAAAGTCATCTTAGGTCAAAATGGTCAATTCTTGACCAAATTACCAACTCATTGATCAAATAGGTCAAGTCTTGACCAAAAAGTCAACTTTGGTCAAAATGGTCAATTTTTGACCCAATGACCACCCGTTGACCCAATGGGCCAACTTTTGATCAAAAATTTAAATGTGGTCAAAATAGTCAATTTTCGACCTAATGACCAAATTAGTCAATTTTCGAAGTAATGACCAATTATCGACCCAACAAGTCAATCCTCGACCCAAAAACTCATCATCGTCAAAATGGTCAATTCTCGACCAAATTACCAACACATCGACCAAAAGTTAACTCTCGGCCAAAATGGTCAATTCGTGACCCAATGCCCAAATCCTCGACCTAATAGGTAACTTTGACCAAACTAATTCTTGTCAAAATAATCAATTTGACCTAATGACCAATTATCAATCTAAAGTTAACTTCGACCAAAAAGTCAACTTTGGTCAAAATGGTCAACTTTCGACCCAATGACAAACCCATTCAACTCAATAGGTCAACTTCTGACCAAATAATCAATCGTGGTCAAAATACTCAATTTTCGATCGAACGACCACCCATTAACCCAATAGGTCGACTTTTGACAAAAATGTTAATTTTGGTCAAAATGGTCAATTTTTAACCCAATGACCAACCCATTGACCCAACAGATCAACTTTTAACCAAAAAGTCATCTTTGGTCAAAATGGTCAATTCATGACCCAATTACAAACTCATTGACCAAGTAGGTCAACTTTTGACCAAAATGTTAACTTTGGTCGAAATGTTCAATTTCAAACCCAATGACCACCCTGTTGATCGAGTGGGTCAACTTTTGACCAAAAAATTAATTAAGGTCAAAATAACTAATTTCGACCTAATGACTAACCCATCGACCTCAATAAGTTAACTTTTGACCAAAAAGTCATCTTCGGTCAAAATGGTCAATTCTTGACCTAATTACCAATTCATTTACCAAATAGGTTAACTTTGACCAAAAAGTCAACTTTGGTCACAATTTTCAATTTCTGACCCAATGATCGCCCTGTTGACCCAATGGGTTAACTTTTGACCAAAAATTCAATTTTGGTCAAAATAGTCAACTTTTAACCTATTGACCACCCATTGACCCAATAGGTCAACTTTTGACCAAAAAGTCTTTTTGGGTCAAAAAGGTTAATTTTTAACCCAAAGACCAACATATTAAGCCAAAAAAATGAAATTTTGACCAAAAAGTCATCTTCGGTCAAAATGGTAAAATCTTAACCCAATTACCAACTCATTGACCAAATTGGTCAACTTTTGACCAAAAAGTCAGCTTTGGTCAAAATGGTCAATTTCAGACCTAATGACCTCCCTGTTGACGCAATGGGTCAACTTTTTAAATAAAATTTAATTTTGGTCAAAATAATCAATTTTTGACCTAATGACCAATTATTGACCCAATAAGTCAATCTTTGACCAAAAAGTCAGTTTTGGTCAAAATGGTCAATCCTTGACCCAAAGACCAACCAATTGACCCAATAAGTCAACTTTTGACCTAAAAGTCAACTTTGGTCAAAATGGTCAATCCTTAACCCAATGACTAACACATTGACCAAATATGTTAATTTTTTTACCAAAAAGTCAATTTTGGTCAAAATAGTCACTTTTTGACCTAATTACCAATTATTGACCCAATATGTTAATCTCAGACCAAAAAGTCAACTTTGGTCAAAATGGTCAATCCTTAACCCAATGACCAACCTATTGACCCAATAGGTCAACTTTTGACCAAAAAGTCAACTTTGGTGAAAATGATCAATCCTTGACCTAATGACCAACCCATTGGCCTAATAAATCAACTTTTGGCCGAAAAGTCAATTTTGGCCAAAATAGTCAATTTTTTAGTTAATGACAATTTATCGACCCAATAAGTCAATCTCTGACCAAAAAGTCAACTTTGGTAAAAATGATCAATCCTTGAACCAATGACAAACCAATTGACCCAAGTGGTCAACTTTTGACAAAAAAGTCAATTTTAGTCAAAATAGTCAATTTTTAACCTGATGACCACTCATTGATCCAATAGGTCCTTTTGACCAAAAAGTCAACTTTGTTCAAAATGGTCAATTTTTGACCCAATGACCAACCCATTGACCTAATTGGTCAAATTTTGATTAAAAAGTCATCTTTGCCCCAATTAGTCAATTCTTGCCCCAATTACCAACATATTGACCAAATAAGTCAACATTTGACCAAAAAGTCAACTTTGGTCAAAATAGATTAACAACCCATTAACTCAATAAGTCAACTTTTGACAAAAAAATGAACTTCGGTCAAAATGATCAATCCTTGACCCAATGACTAACCCATTGGCCAAATTGGTCAACTTTTGACCAAAAAGTCAATTTTTGTCAAAATAGTCAAATTTTGAATTAATGACCAATTATCAGACCCAATATGTCAATCTCTCACAAAAAAGTCAACTTTGGTCAAAATGGTCAATCCTTGACTTAATGACAAACCCATTGACCCAATAGGTCAACTTTTGACCAAAAAGTCTATTTTGGTCAAAACAGTCCATTTTGACCTAAAGGCCAACCTATTTACCCAATAGGTCAACTTTTGACCAAAAAAGTCAACTTTGATAAAAATGGTCAATTCTTGACCCAATTACCAACTCGTTGACCAAAGTCAACTTTTGACCAAAAAGTCAACTTTGGTCAAAATGGTCAAATTTTGACCTAATCACCTCCCCGTTAAATCAATGGGTTACCTTTTGCCCAAAAATTCAATTTTGGTCAAAATAGTCTATTTTTTACTTAATGACCAATTGTTGACCCAACAAGTCAATCTCTGACCAAAAAGTCAACTTTGGTCCAAATGGTCAATCCTTGACCCAATGACAAACCCACTGACTCAATAGGTCAACTTCTGACCAAAAAGTCAATTTTGGTCACAATAATCAATTTTTTACCAGAAATTCAATTTTGACAAGAAATTCAATTTTGACCAGAAATTCAATTTTAGCAAAATAGTTAATTTTTGTCCTAATCACCAATTATTGATCCAATAAGTCAATCTCTGATCAAAAAGTCAACTTTGGTCAAAATGGTCAATCCTTGACCCAATGACAAACCCTTTGACTCAATAGATCAACTTTTGACCAAAAATTCAATTTGGTCAAAATAGTCAATTTTTGACTCGATGCCCACCTATCGACGCAGCAGTCAACTTTTGACCAAAAAGTCAATCTCTGGGTCAACATGGCCAATTTTCGACTCTAATGACTAACCAATCAATCCAATAGTCAATTTTCGACTAAAAGTCAACTTCGGTCAAAATGGTCAATTCTTGACACAATTACCAACTCATTGACCAAATAGGTCAACTTTTGACCAAAATGTCAACTTTGGTCAAAATGGACAATTTCTGACCCAATGACCACCCCGTAGACCCAATGGGTTATTTTTTGACCAAAAATTCAATTTTGGTTAAAATATTCAATTTTTGACCTAATTACAAATTATTGACCCAATAAGTCAATCTCAGACCAAAAAGTCAACTTTGGTCAAAATGGTCAATTATTGACCCAATGAGAAACTCATTGACCCAATTGGTCAACTTTTAACTAAAAAGTCAATTTAGGTCAAAGAGGTCAATTTTTGACGTATTGACCACCCATTGACCCAATAGGTCAACTTTGGTTAAAATGGTCAAATTTTTACCCAATGACCAACCTGTTGAGCTAAAAAAATTAACTTTTGACCAAAAAGTCATATTTCGGTCAAAATGGTCAATTCTTGACCCAATTACTAACCTCATCGACCCAACAGCGTCAACTTTCGACCAAAAAGTCAACTTTGGTCAAAATTAGCTAAATTTCGACCTAATGAACTCCCATCGTTCCACAATAAAGTTAACTTTTGACAAAAAATTCAACTTTGGACAAAAAAGTCAATTTTTGACATAATGGACAATTTTGATCCAATAAGTCAATCCTTGACCAAAAAGTCAACTTTGGTTAAAATGGTCTATCCTTGACCCAATTATAAACCCAATGACTCAATAGGTCAACTTTTGACCAAAAAGTCAATTTTGGTCAAAATACTTAATTTTTAGCCTAACGAACACCCATTAACCAAATTGCGTCAACTTTCAACAAAAACTCAACTTTGGTCAAAATGATCAATTTTTTACCCAATGACCTACCCATTGACCCAAAAGGTCAACTTTTGACCAAAAAGTCAACTTGGATAAAAAATGGTCAATTCTAGACCCAATTACCAACTCATTGACCAAATAGGTCAACTTTTGACGAAGAAGTTAACTTTGGTCAAAATGATTAATTTCTGACTCCAATGACTAACCCTATCGAATCTAATGAGTCAACTTTTGACCAAAAATCAATTTTGGTCAAAATAATCAATTTTTGACCTAATGACCAATTATTGACCCAATAAGTCAATCTCTGAACAAAAGGCCAACTTTGATCAAAATGGTTAATCCTTGACCCCATGAGACGCATTGACCCAATAGGTCAACTTTTGACCAAAAAGTCAAGTTTGGTAAAAATGATCAATCCTTGACCCAATGACCCTATCAACTGCCAGTCAACTTCGACCAAAAAGTCAAGTTTCGGTTCAAAATAATCAAATTTTAACCCAATGACAACCCATCGACCTAACAGGTTAACTTTTGACCAAAAAGTCAAATTTGGTAAAAATGGTCAATTTTTGACCCAATGACCAACCCATTGATCCAATAGATCAACTTTTGACCAAAAATTCTTCTTTGGTCAAACTAGTCAATTCTTAACCAAATTACCATCTCATTGACCAAATAGGTCAACTTTTGACCAAAAAGTCACTTTGGTCAAAATGGTCAATTTTTGACCAATGACCACCCCGTTGACCCAATGGGTTAACTTTTGATCAAAAATTTAATTTTGGTTAAAAATAAGTTAATTTTCGACCTAATGACTCATCCAATTTCAAGTAATGACCAATTATTAACCCAATAAGCCATCTCTGACCAAAAAGTCAACTTTGGTCAAAATGGTCAATCCCTGACCCGATGACAAACTCACTGACCCAATAGGTCACCTTTTGACTAATAAGTTAATTATGGCCAAAATAGCAAGTTTTTGACCTAATCACCACCCATTGACCCAATAGGTCAACTTTTGACCAAAAAGTTAACTTTAGTTAAAATGGTTAATTTTTTACCCAATGACCAACCCATTGACCCAATGACCAACCCATTGACCCAATGACCAACCCATTGACTCAATGACCAACCCATCGACCTAATGATCAACTTTCACCAAAAAGTCATCTTAGTTAAAATGGTCAATTTTCGACCCAATCACCATCTCATTGACCAAATAAGTTAACTTTTGACCAAAAAGCCAACATTAGTCAAAATGGTCAATCATTGATCCAATGACCAACCCATTGACCAAAAAGGTCAACTTTTGACCAAAAAATCAATTTGGGTCAAAATAGTCAATTTTTGACCTCATGACCTATTATCGACCCAGTAAGCTAATCTCTGACCAAAAAGTCAAATTTGGTCAAATTGGTCAATCCTTGACCCAATGGCCAACCCATTTACTCAATATGTCAACTTTTGACTAAAAGGTAAACTTTGGACAAAATGATCAATCCTTGACCCAATGACGAATCTATCAGTCTAATAGTCAACTTTCGACTAAAAAGTCAATTTTCGTCAAAATAAGTCAATTTTCGAATTAATGACCACATTATCGACCTCGTAAGTCAATCTCCGACCAAAATCAACTTTGGTCAAAATGGTCAACTCTCGACCCAATGACAAACCCATTAACCCAATAAGTCAACTTTCGACCAAATAATCAATTTTGGTCAAAATCACAATTTTCGACCTAATGACCACCCATCGACCCAATAAGTCAACTTTCGACTCAAAAACTCAACTTTGGTCAAAATGGTCAATTTTCGACCCAATGACAAACCCATCGACCCAATAAGTTAACTTTCGACTAAAAAGTCATCTTTGGTCAAAATGGTCAATTTCGACCCAATGACCAACCCATCAATCTAACAGTCAATTTTTCGACTAAAAAGTCATCTGTCAAATGGTCAATTGTTGACACACTACTAACACATCGACCAAATAGTCATTTTGATCAAAAAGTCAACTTTCGTCAAAATAGTCAACTTTCGACTAAAAAGTCAATCTTGGTCAAAATGGTCAATTTCTCGACCTAATGACCACCCAGTTGACCCAATGGGTTAACTTTTGACAAAAAGTTCAACTTTGGTCAAAATAGTCAATTTTTGACATAATGGTCAATCCTTGACCCAGTAAGTCAATCTCTGACCAAAAAGTCAACTTTGGTCAAAATGATCAATCCTTGACCTAATGACCAACCCATCGACCAATAAAGTCAAATTTTCGACCAAAAAGTCAACCCTGGTCAAACTGGTCAATTCTTAACCCAATAACAACCCTATCTGATCCAAATCAAGTCAACTTTCGACCAACAAATTCAATTTTCGTCAAATTCAATTTTCACCTAATGACCAATTATCGAATCTAAGATGCCAATTCTCTAACCAAAAGTCTTCAACTTTGTCAAAATGGTCAATTCTTAACCCAATGACCAACCCATCGACTCTAATAGATCAACTTTTGACCAAAAAGTCATCTTCGTCAAACGACAATTCGGTCAGCACTCCTAATTTCAAACTCATTATACCAAATATAAGTCAACTTTCTGATCTAAAAAGTTAACTTTGGTCAAAATGATCAATTTCTGACCCAATGATGTCTCATTGACCAAATAGGTCAACTTTTAACCAAAAATTCCATTTGGTCAAAATAGTCAATTTTTGACCTAATGCCCACCTATTGACGCAATTGGTCAACTTTTAACCAAAAAGTCAACTTTGGTCAACATGGTCAATTTTTGACCCAATGACCAACCCATTACCCAATAGGTCAATTTTTGACTAAAAAGTCAACTTTGGTCAAAATGGTCAATTCTCGACACAATTACCAACTCATCGACCAAATAAAGCCAACTTTTGACCAAAATGTCCTCTTTGGTCAAAATGGATCAATTTCTAATCCAATGACTAACCCCGTAGACCCATATAGGTCAACTTTTGACAAAAAAGTCAATTTTGGTCAAAGTAGTTAATTTTGACCTAATGACCAATTATAAACCCAATAAGTCATAGCTCCAACAAAAAAGTCAACTTCGGTCAAAATGGTCAATCATTGGCCCAATGACCAACCCATCGACCCTAATAGTCAACTTTGACCAAAAAGTCAATTTAGTCAAAGATGGTCAATTTTCGACGTATGACCACCCATCGACTAACCCGTCGAGCTAACAATTCACTTCGACCAAAAGTCATCTTTTGGTCAAAATGGTCAATTCTCGACCCAATTACCAACTCATCGACCAAATCAGTCAACTCTCGACCAAAAGTCAACTTTCGTCAAAATGGTCAAATTCCTCGACCCAATGAACTACCTCGTTCACCAACAGGTTAACTTTTCGAACAAAAATTCAACTTTGACTAAAATAGTCAATTTTCGACATAACTGACCAATTATCGATCCAATAAGTCAATCCTTGACCAAAAAGTCAACTTTGGTTAAAATGGTCAATCCTCGACCCAATGACAAACCCAATGACTCAATAGGTCAACTTTTGACAAAAGAGTCAATTTTGGTCAAAATACTTAATTTTTAGCCTAATGAACACCCATTAACCCAATGGGTCAACTTTTGACCAAAAACTCAACTTTGGTCAAAATGATCAATTTTTGACCCAATGACCTACCCATTGACCCAAAAGGTCAACTTTTGACGAAAAAGTCAACTCCGATAAAAATAGTCAATTCTAGACCCAATTACTAACTCATTGACCAAATAGTCAACTTCGACGAAAAGTCAACTTTGGTCAAAATGATTAATTTCTAATCCAATGACGACCCCTTCGACCCAATGGGTCAACTTTCGACCAAAAATTAATTTCGGTCAAAATAATCAATTTTCGACCTAACGACCAATTATTGACCCAATAAGTCAATCTCTGAACAAATGGTCAACTTTGATCAAAATGGTTAATCCTTGACCCAATGACCAACGCATTGACCCTATAGGTTAACTTTTGACCAAAAAGTCAAGTTTGGTCAAAATGATCAATCCTTGACCCAATGACCCTATCGGTCAACTTTTGACCAAAAAGTCAAGTTTGGTTAAAATAATCAAATTTTAACTGAAAGACAACCCTTTGACCCAATAGGTTAACTTTTGACCAAAAAGTCAAATTTGGTAAAAATGGTCAATTTTTGACCCAATGACCAACTCATTGATCCAATAAATGAACTTTTGACCAAAAATTCTTCTTTGGTCAAACTAGTCAATTCTTAACCAAATTACCATCTCATTGACCAAATATGTCAACTTTTGACCAAAAATTCACTTTGGTCAAAATGATCAATTTTTGACCCAACGACCAACCCGTTGACCCAATGGGACAACTTTTGATCAAAAATTTAATTTTGGTTAAAATAGTCAATTTTTGACCTAATGACCAAAGCAGTGAATTTTTGAAGTAATGACCAATTATTAACCCAATAAGCCAATCTCTGACCAAAAAGTCAACTTTGGTCAAAATGGTCAATCTCTGACCCGATGACAAACACATTGACCCAATAGGTCACCTTTTGATTAATAAGTCAATTAGGGCCAAAATAGCAAGTTTTTGACCTAATGACCACCCATTGACCCAATAGGTCAACTTTTGACCAAAAAGTTAACTTTAGTCAAAATGGTTAAATTTTTACCCAATGACCAGCCCATTGACCCAATGACCAACCCATTGACCCAATAGATTTACTTTTGACCAAAAAGTCATCTTCGGTTAAAATGGTCTATTCTTGACCCAATCACCATCTCATTGACCAAATAGGTTAACTTTTGACCAAAAAGTCAACTTTAGCCAAATGGTCAATCATTGATCCATGACCAACCCATTGACCAAAAAGGTCAACTTTTGACCAAAAAATCAATTTTGGTCAAAATAGTCAATTTTTGACCTCAAGACCTATTATCGATCCAGTAAGCTAATCTCTGACCAAAAAGTCAAATTTGGTCAAAATGGTCAATTCTTGACCCAATGACCAACCCATTTGCTTAATATGTCAACTTTTGACCAAAAGGTAAACTTTGGACAAAATGATCAATCCTTCGAATCTAATGACGAATCTATTGACCTAATAGGTCAACTTTTGACAAAAAGTCAATTTTGGTCAAAATAGTCAATTTTTGAATTAATGACCAATTATTGACCCTGTAAGTCAATCTCTGACTCAACTTTGGTCAAAATGGTCAATCCTTGACCCAATGACAAACCCAATAACCCAATAGGTCAACTTCACCAAAAATCAATTTTGGTCAAAATTGACAATTTTCGACTTAATGACCACCCATCGACCCAATAAAGTCAACTTTCGACCAAAAACTCAAATTTGGTCAAAATAGGTCAATTTTCGACCTAATGACAAACCCATCGAATCTAATAAAGTCAACTTTTGACCAAAAGTCATCTTCGGTCAAAATGATCAATTTCGACCCAATGACCAACCCATTGACCCAATAAGTCAATTTTTTGACTAAAAAGTCATCTTTGGTCAAAATAGTCAATTGTTGACACAATTACCAACACATTGACCAAATAGGTCATTTTTTGATCAAAAAGACAACTTTGGTCAAAATAGGTCAACTTTTAACGAAAAAGTCATCTTTGTTTAAAATGGTCTATTTCTGACCTAATGACCACCCAGTTGACCCAATGGGTTAACTTTTGACCAAAAATTCAACTTTGGTCAAAATAGTCAATTTTTGACATAATGGTCAATCCTTGACCCAATAAGTCAATCTCTGACCAAAAAGTCAACTTTGGTCAAAATGGTCAATCCTTGACCTAATGACCAACCCATTGACCCATTAGGTTAAATTTTGACCAAAAAGTCTACTTTGGTCAAAATGGTCAATCATTAACCGATTAACAAACCTATTGACCAAATTGGTCAACTTTTGGCCAAAAAATCAATTTTTGTCTTTTGTCCTAATGACCAATTATTGACCCAGATGCCATTCTCTAACAAAAAACTCAACTTTGGTCAAAATGGTCAATTTTTAACCCAACGACCAACCCATTGACTCAATCAGATCAACTTTCGACCAAAAGTCATCTTTCGCCAAAATGATCAATTTTTGACCCAATTTCAAACTCCATTAACCAAATAGTCAACTTTTGATGAAAAAGTTAACTTCGGTCAAAATGATCAATTTTCGACCTAATGATCGACCCCTTCGATCTAACGAGTCAACTTTCGACCAAAAATTTAATTTTGGTCAAAATAATCAATTTTTTACCTAATGACCAATTTTCGACCCAATAAGTCAATCTCCGACCAAAAGGTCAACTTCATCAAAATGGTCAATCTCGACCCAATGACCAACCCATCGATCCAATAGTCAACTTTCGACCAAAAAGTCAAATTTGGTCAAAATAATCAATCTCGAACCCAATGAGCAACCCATCGACCCAATAGTGACAACTTCGACCAAAAAGTCAATTTCAACTCAAAAAGTCAACTTTGGTTAAAATGGTCAATCTTCGACCAAATGACCAACCCATCGACCCAATAAATAAACTTTTAACAAAAAGTCATCTTTGGTCTAAATGGTCAGTTCTTGACGCAATTACCAACTCATCGACAAAATAGGTCAACCTCTGACCAAAAAGTCAACTTTGGTCAAAATGATCAATCCTTGACCCAATGACCAACTCATTGGCCTGATAGGTCAACTTGTCACTAAAAAGTAAATTTTGGTCAAAATGGTCAATTTTTGATTTAATGACCAATTGTTAACCCAATAAGTTAATCTCTGACCAAAAAGTCAACTTTGGTCAAAATGGTCAACCCTTGACCCAATGACCAACACATTGACCCAGTAGGTCAACTTTTGACCAAAAAGTCAAGTTTGGTCAAAATGGTCAATCCTTGACACAATGACTCAATAGGTCAACTTTTGAACAAAAGGTCAATTTTGGTCAAAATAGTCAATTTTGGTCAAAATTGTTAAATTTTGACTAAATGACTAATTATTGACCCAGTAAGCCAATCTCTCACCATAAAGTCAACTTTGGTCAAAATGTTTAATCTTTCACTCAATGACCAACCCATTTACCAATAGGTTAACTTTTGAGCAAAAAGTTAACTTTGGTCAAAATGATCAATCCTTGACCCAATGACCAACTCAATGACAAAAATAGGTCAACTTTTGACCAAAAAGTCAACTTTGGTCAAAATGGTCAAATTCTGACCCAATGAACTCCCCATTGACCCAATGGGTTAACTTTTGACCAAAAATTCAACTTTGGTCAAAATAATCAATTTTTGACCTAATGACCAATTTTTGACCAAATAAGTCAATCTCTGACCAAAAGGTCAACTTTGGTCAAAATGGTCAATCCTTGACCGAATGAAAAACCCATTGACTCGATAGGTAAACTTTTGACCAAAAAGTTAATCTTGGTCAAAATAGTCAATTTTTTGCCTAATGACCACACATTAACCCAATAGGTCAACTTTTGACCAAAAACTCAACACTGGTTAAAATAATCAATTTTTGACCCAATTATCAACTCATTCCCCAAATAGTTTAACTGTTGACCAAAAAGTTAGCTTTGGTCAAAATGGCCTATTTTTGACCCAATGACCAACCCATTGACCCAATAGATTAACTCTTGACTAAAAAGTCTTCTTCGGTCAAAATGGTTAATTCTTGACCAAATTACCAACTCATTGACCAAATAGGTCAAGTTTTGACCTAAAAGTCAACTTTGGTCAAAATGATCAATTTCTGACCCAATGACCACCCGTTGACCCAATGGGTCAACTTTTGATCAAAAATTTAAATGTGGTCAAAATAGTTAATTTTTGACCTAATGACCAAATTTGTTAATTTTTGAAATAATGACCAATTATTGACCCAAAAAGTCATCATTGGTCAAAATGGTCAATTCTTGACCAAATTACCAACTCATTGACCAAAAAAGTTAACCTCGGTCAAAATGGTCAATTTCTGACGCAATGCCTAGCCCTTTGACCCAATAGGTAAACCTTTGACCAAAAATTCAATTTTGGTCAAAATAGTTAATTTTGACCTGATGACCAATTATTGACCCAAAAAGTCAATCTCTGACCAAAAAGTCAACTTTGGTCAAAATGGTCAATCCTTACCCAATAACAAACCCAATTGTCAACTTTTGACCAAATAGTCGATTGTAGTCAAAATACTCAATTTTTGACTGAATGACCACCCATTAACCCAATAGGTCGACTTTTGACCAAAATATTAACATTTGTCAAAATGGTCAATTTTTGACCCAATGACCAACCCATTGACCCAACAGATCAACTTTTGACCAAAAAGTCATCTTTGGTCAAAATGGTCAATTCATTACCCAATTACAAACTCATTGACCAACTAGGTCAACTTTTGACCAAAATGTCAACTTTGGTCAAAATGTTCAATTTCTTACCCAAAGACCACCCAGCTGATCGAGTGGGTCAACTTTTGACCAAAAAATTAATTTAGGTCAAAATAATCAATTTTTGACCTAATGACCAACCCATTGACCCAATAGGTTAACTTTTGACCAAAAAGTCATCTTCGGTCAAAAACGTCAATTCTTGACCTAATTACCAATTCATTGACCAAATAGGTCAACTTTGACCAAAAAGTTAACTTTGGTCACAATTGTCAATTTTTGACCAAATGACCGCACTGTTGACCCAATGGGTTAACTTTTGACCAAAAATTCAATTTTGGTCAAAATAGTCAACTTTTGACCTATTACCAACCCATAGACCCAATAGGTCAACTTTTGACCAAAAAGTCATTTTTGGTCAAAAAGGTCAATTTTTGACCCAATAACCAACCCGTTGAGCCAAAAAAATCAACTTTTGACCAAAAGTCATCTTCGGTCAAAATGGTCAATTCTTGACACAATACCAACTCATTGACCAAATTGGTCAACTTTTGACCAAAAAGTCAGCTTTAGTCAAAATGGTCAATTTCTGACCTAATGCCCATTGACCCATTAAGTCAACTTTCGACCAAAAAGTCAACTTTGGTCAAAATGATCAATCCTTGACCCAATGACTAACCCATTGGCCTAATTGGTCAACTTTTGAACAAAAAGTCTTTTTTGGTCAAAATAGTCAATCTTTGAATTATTGACCAATTATTGACCTAATATGTCAATCTCTGACAAAAAAGTCAACTTTGGTCAAAATGGTCAATCCTTGACCCAATGACAAACCCATTGACCCAATAGGTCAACTTTTGACCAAAAAGTCAATTTTGGTCAAAACAGTCCATTTTGACCTAATGACCAAACTATTTACCCAATAGGTCAACTTTTGACAAAAAAAGTCAACTTTGGTTAAAATGATCAATTCTTGACCTAATTACCAACTCATTGACCAAATAGGTCAACTTTTGACCAAAAAGTTAACTTTGTTCAAAATGGTCAAATTCTGACCCAATCACCTCCCCGATAACCCAATGGGTTAACTTTTGACTAAAAATTCATTTTTTGTCAAAATTGTCAATTTTTGACTTAATGACCAATTATTGACCCAACAAGTCAATCTCTAACCAAAAAGTCAGCTTTAGTCCAAATGATCAATCCTTGACCCAATGACAAACCCATTGACTCAATAGGTCAACTTTTGACCAAAAAGTCAATTTTGGTCAAAATATTCAATTTTTTACCAAAAATTGAATTTTGACCAGAAACTCAATTTTGATCAAAAATTCAATTTTGGCAAAATGGTCAATATTTGACCTAATCACCAATTATTGACCCAATAAGTCAATCTCTGATCAAAAAGTTAACTTTGGTCAAAATGGTCAATCCTTGACCCAATGAAAAATCCTTTGATCCAATAGATCAACTTTTGACCAAAAATTCAATTATGGTCAAAATAGTCAATTTTTGACCTAATGCCCACCCATTGACCCAATAGGTCAACTTTTGACCTAAAAGTCAACTTTGGTCGAAATGGTCAATTTTTGACCCAATGACCAACCCATTGACCCAATAGGTCAATTTTTGACTAAAAAGTCAACTTTAGTCAAAATGATCAATTCTTGACACAATTACCAACTCATTGATCAAAAAGGTCAACTTTTGACCAAAATGTCAACTTTGGTCAAAATGAACAATTTCTGGCCCAATGACCTCCCCGTTGACCCAATGGGTTAGTTTTTGACCAAAAATTCAATTTTAGTCAAAATAGTTAATTTTTGACCTAATTACAAATTATTGACCTAATAAGTCAATCTCGCACCAAAAAGTCAACTTTTGGTCAAAATGGTCAATCGTTCGAATCCAATGACAAACCCATCGACCTAACAGTCAACTTTTAAACAAAAAGTCAATTTAGGTCAAAGAAGTCAATTTTTGACCTATTGACCACCCAATGACCCAATAGGTCAACTTTTGATGAGAAAGTCAACTTTGGTTAAAATGGTCAATTTTTGACCCAATGACCAACTCGTTGAGCCAAAAAATTAACTTTTGACCAAAAAGTCATCTTTCGGTCAAAATGGTCAATTCTTGACTCAATTATCAACTCATTGACCAATGGGTCAACTTTTAACCAAAAAATTAATTTTGGTCAAAATAATCAATTTTTGACCTAATGACCAATTATTGACCCAATAAGTCAATCTCTGACCATAAAGTCAACTTTGATCAAAATGGTTAATCCTTGACCCAATGACCAATGCATTCACCCAATAGGTTAACTTTCGACCAAAAAGTCAAGTTTGGTCAAAATGGTCAATCCTTGACCCAATGACTCAATAGGTCAACATTTGACCAAAAAGTCAATTTTGGTCAAAATACTCAATTTTTAGCCTAATGACCACCCATTAACCCAATAGGTCAACTTTTGACCAAAAACTCAACTATGGCCAAAATGGTCAATTTTTGACCCAATGACCAACCCATTGACCCAAAAGGTCAACTTTTGACCAAAAAGTCATCTTCGGTAAAAATGGTCAAATCTAGACCCAATTACCAACTCATTGACCAAATAAGTCAACATTTGACGAAAAAGTTAACTTTGGTCAAAATGGTTAATTTCTGACCCAATGACAACCTCTTTGACCCAATGGGTCAACTTTTAACCAAAAAATTAATTTTGGTCAAAATAATCAATTTTTGACCTGATGACCAATTATTGACCCAATAAGTCAATCTCTGACAAAAAAGTCAACTTTGATCAAAATGGTTAATCCTTGACCCAATGACCAACACATTGACCCAATAGGTCAACTTTTGACCAAAAAGTCAAAATGGTCAATCCTTGACCCAATGACCCAATCGGTCAACTTTTGACCAAAAAGTCAAGTTTGGTTAAAAGAATCAAATTTTAACTGAATGACAACCCTTTGACCCAATAGGTTAACTTTTGACCAAAAAGTCAAATTAGGTCAAAATGGTTAATTTTTGACCCAATGACCAACCCATTGATCCAATAGATCAACTTTTGACCAAAAATTCATCTTAGGTCAAACTAGTCAATTTCGACCAAATTACCATCTCATCGACTCAACAGTCAACTTCGACCAAAAAGTCAACTTTGGTCAAAATGGTCAATTTTCGACCAAATGATCACCCCGTCGACTCCAATGGGTCAACTTTCGATCAAAAATCTAATTTTGGCTAAAATAAATCAATCTCGACCTAATGACCAAAGCAACATCAATTTTGAAGTAATGACCAATTATCGATCCAATAAGCCAATCTCCGACCAAAAAGTCAACTTTGGTCAAAATAGTTAATCTCGACCCGATGACAAACCCATCGACCTAAAAGGTCACCTTTCGACTAAAAGTCACTTTTGGTCAAAATAGCAAGTTTTTTACCTAATGACCACCCATTGACCCAATAGGTCAACTTTTGACCAAAAAGTTAACTTTAGTCAAAATGTTTAATTTTTTACCCAATGACCAACCCATTGACCCAATGACCAACTCATTGACCCAATAGATTAACTTTTGACCAAAAAGTCATTTTCTGTTAAAATGGTCAATTCATGACCCAATCACCATCTCATTGACTAAATAGGTCAACTTTTGACCAAAAAGTAAACTTTAGTCAAAATGGTCAATCCTTGATCCAATGACCAACCCATTGACCAAATAGGTCAACTTTTGACCAAAAAAATCAATTTTGGTCAAAATAGTCAATTTTTTACCTCATGACCTATGATCGACCCAGTAAGCCAATCTCTGACCAAAAAGTCAACTTTGGTCAAAATTGTCAATCCTTGACCCAATGACCAACCCATTTACCCAATATGTCAACTTTTGACCAAAAGGTAAACTTTGGACAAAATGATCAATCTTTGACCCAATGATGAATCGATTGGCCTAATAGGTCAACTTTTGACAAAAAGTCAATTTTGGTCAAAATAGTCAATTTTTGAATTAATGACCAATTATTGACCCTGTAAGTCAATCTTTGACTCAACATGTGTCAAAATGGTCAATCCTTGACCCAATGACAAACCCATTAACCCAATAGGTCAACTTTTGACCAAATAATCAATTTTGGTCAAAATTGTCAGTTTTTGACTTAATGACCACCCATTGACCCAATAAATCAACTTTTGACCAAAAACTCAACTTTGGTCAAAATGGTCAATTTTTGACCCAATGACAAACCCGTTGACCCAATGACAAACCCATTGACCCAATAAGTCAACTTTTGACCAAAAGGTCATCTTTGGTCAAAATGGTTAATTTCTGACCCAATGACCAACCCATTGACCCAATAGGTCAATTTTTGACTAAAAAGTCATCTCTGGTCAAAATGGTCAATTGTTGACACAATTACCAACACATTGACCAAATAGGTCATTTTTTGATCAAAAAGTCAACTTTGGTCAAAATAGGTCAACTTTTGACGAAAAAGTCATCTTTGGTCAAAATGGTCAATTTCTGACCTAATGACCACCCAGTTGACACAATGGGTTAACTTTTGACCAAAAATTCAACTTTGGTCAAAATAGTCAATTTTTGACATAATGACTAATTATTGACCCAATAAGTCAATCTCTGACCAAAAAATCAACTTTGGTCAAAATGGTCAATCCTTGACCCAATGACCAACCCATTGACCCAATGGTCAACTTTTGACCAAAAAGTCAACTTTGGTCAAAATGGTCAATCCTTAACCCAATGACAAACCCATTGACCAAATTGGTAAACTTTTAGCCAAAAAATCAATTTTGTTCTTTTGACCTAATGACCAATTATTGACCCAGTATGCCATTCTCTAACCAAAAACTCAACTTTGGTCAAAATGGTCAATTTTTAACCCAATGACCAACCCATTTACCCAATAGGTAAACTTTTGACCAAAAGTCATCTTCGTAAAATGGACAATTTCGACCTAATTTAAAACTCATTAACCAAATAAAGTCAACTTTCGACGCAAGAAGTTAACTTTGGTCAAAATGATCAATTCTCGACCCAATGATGACACCTTTCGACCTAATGGGTCAACTTTAGACTCAAAAATTTAATTTTGGTCAAAATAATCAATTTTTACCTAATGACCAATTCTTTGACCCAATAAGTCAATCTCTCGACCAAAAGGTCAACTTTGATCAAAATGGTCAATCCTCGATCCAATGACCAACCCATCGATCCAATAGGTCAACTTTCACCAAAAAGTCAACTTTGGTCAAAATAGTCAATCCGACCCAATGACCACCCCATCGACTCTAATAGGTCAACTTTTCGACAAAAAGTCAAGTTTGGTCAAAATGATCAACTTCGACATAATGACGACCCAACTGCGATCTAATGGATCAACTTTCGACCAGAAATTAAATTTTGGTCAAAATAATCAATTTTCGACCGAATGACCAACTCTTGAATCCAATAGTTAATCTCTCACCAAATAAGTCAACTTCGGTCGAAATTGTCAATCTTTTACTCAACGACCAACCCATCGAGCCAATACAGTCAACTTTCGACCAAAAGTCAACTTTAGTTAAAATAGTCAATCATTGATCCAATAACCAACAGATTGATCCAATAAGTGAACATTCGACCAAAAAGTTAACTTCGTCAAAATCTGTCAACTTTCGACAAAAAGCTGAACTTTAGTCAAAATAATCAATCTTTTAAATTCCAATGACCAAAAAGTCAATTTTGGTCAAAATAGTCAATTTTTGACATAATGACCAAATCATTGGCCCAATAGGTTAACTTTTGACCAAAAAGTCAATTTTGGTCAAAATAGCCAATTTTCGACATAATGACCACTCAATCGACTCCATAAGGTCAACTTCGACCTAAAAGTCAACTTTCGGTCGAATGCTCAATCTATGACCCAATGACCAACCCATTATCCAAGAGGGTCAACTTTTAACCAAAATTCAATTTCGGTCAACAAAGTCAATTTTCTGACCGAATGACCAATTTTAGACTCCAAGAAGTCAAACTTCGACCAAAAGTCAACTTTGGTCAAAATAAATAATCCTCGACCCAATGACTAACCCATCGACCCACTAGGTTAACTTTTGACCAAAAAGTCAACTATGGTCAAAATGGTCAATTTCTCGACCTAATGACCCAATAAAGTCAACTTTCGACCAAAAAGTTAATTTTGGTCAAAATAATTAATTGTCTGACATAATGACTAACTCATCAATCTAATAGTCAACTTTCGATGAAAAGTCAATTTTGGTCATAATAGTCAATTTTTGGCCTAATGACCAATTATTGACCCATTAAGTCAATCTCTAACCAAAAAGTCGACTTTGTTCAAAATGGTCAATCCTTGACCTAATGACCAAACTATTGACCTAATAGGTTAACTTTTTACCAAAAAATCAAATTTGGTCAGAATGGTCAATCCTTGACTAAATGACTAACCCATTGACCCAAGAGGTTAACTTTTTGACCAAAAAGTCAATTTTGGTTAAAAGAGTTAATTTTTTACCTAATGACCACCCCATCGACCTAGTGAGCCAAATTTCGACCAAAAAATCAATTTTAGTCAAAGTGATCAATCCTTAACAAAAAGTCGTACCCACCCAACCGGTCAACTTTTCGACAAAAAAGTATATTTTGGTCTAAATATTCAATTTTTAACCTAACAACCACCCCATTGCCCCAAAGGTCAACTTTTGATCAAAAAGTAAACTTTGGTTAAAATGTTCAATTTGTGACCCAATAACCAACCCATTAACCCAATAGGTCAACATTTGACCAAAAAGATAACTTTGGTCAAAATGGTCAATCCTTGATCCAATGATCAACCCATTGACCCAATAGGTCAACTTTTGACCAAAAAGTCAATTTTGGTCAAAATAGTCAATTTTTGACCTAATGTCCAACCTATCGATCCAATCAGTCAACTTTCGAAAGTAAATTTTGGTCAAAATAGCCAATTTTGGTCAAAATAGTCAATTTTCAACCTAACAACCACCCCATCGACTCAATAAAGCCAACTTTCGACGAAAAATTAAACTTTAGTTTAAATGGTCAATTTCTCGACGCAATAACCAACCCATTAACTCAATAAGTCAACTTTGGCCAAAAAGACAACTTCTGTCAAAATGGTCAATCCTCGACCCAATGACCAACCCGTTGACAAAATAAGTCAAATTTCACTAAAAAGTCAATTTTGGTCTCAGATAGTTAATTTTTACCAATGACCATCCCACCGACCAAATAGATGAACTTTCGACCAAAAAGTTAACTTCGTCAAAATGGTTAATTTCTGACGCAATGACCAAAAAGATAACTTTGGTTAAATTGGTCAATCCTTGACCCAATCACCAACTCATTGAGTCAATAGGTCAACTTTTGACCAAAAAGTCAACTTTGGTCAAAATACTCAATCCTTGACACAATAACCAACCCATTGACCCAATAGGTCAACTTTTGACTAAAAAGTCAATTTTGGTCAAAAATTTCAATTGTTGACCTAATGACCACCCATTAACCCAATAGGTCAACTTCTGACCAAAAAGTCAATTTTGGTCAAAATGGTCAATTTCTGACCTAATGACCACCCAGTTGACACATTGGGTTAACTTTTGACCAAAAATTCAACTTTGGTCAAAATAGTCAATTTTTGACATAATGACCAATTATTGACCTAGTAAGTCAATCTCTGACCAAAAAATCAACTTTGGTCAAAATGGTCAATCCTTGACCCAATGACCAACCCATTGACACAATGGTCAACTTATGACCAAAAAGGCAACTTTGGTCAAAATGGTCAATCCTTAACCCAATGACAAACTCATTAACCAAATAGGTCAACTTTTGACGAAGAAGTTAACTTTGGTCAAAATGATCAATTTCTGACCCAATGATGACCCCTTTGACCCAATGGGTCAACTTTAGACCAAAAATTTAATTTTGGTCAAAATAATCAATTTTTTACCTAATGACCAATTTTTGACCCGATAAATCAATCTCTGACCAAAAGTTCAACTTTGATCAAAATGGTCAATCCTCGACCCAACGACCAACCCATCGACCCAATAGTCAACTAATTGACCAAAGTCAAATTTAGTCAAAATACCAATCTCGACCCAATGAGCAACCCATCGATCCATATAGACAACTCTCACCAAAAGTCAATTTCGACCAAAAAGTCAACTTTGGTCAAATTGGTCAATTTTCGACCAAATGACCAACCCATCGACCCAATAAATAAGCTTTTAAGCAAAAAGTCATCTTTGGTCTAAATGGTCAGCTTCGACGCAATTACCAACTCATCGACCAAATAGGTCAACTTCGAGCAAAAAGTCAACTTTGGTCAAAATGATCAATCCTGACCCAATGACAAACCCATCGTCCGATAAGTCAACTTGTCACCAAAAGTAAATTTTGGTCAAAATGGTCAATTTTTGAATTAATGACCAATTGTTAACCCAATAAGTTAATCTCTGACCAAAAAGTCAACTTTGGTCAAAATGGTCAACCCTTGACGCAATGACAAACCCATTGACCCAATAGGTCAACATTTGACCAAATAGTCAATTTTGGTTAAAATAGTCATTTTTTGACGGAATGACAACCCTTTGACCCATTAGGCTAACTTTTGTCCAAAAAGTCAACTTTGGTTAAAATGATCAATATTTGACCCAATGACCAACCCATTGATTCAATAAATCAACTTTTGACCAAAAGGTCAACTTTGGTCAAAATGGTTAATTTCTGACACAATGAAAACACCATTAACCCAACGTGTAAACTTTTGACCAAAAATTCAATTTTGGTCAAAATAATCAATTTTTGACCTAATGACCAATTATTGACCCAATAAGTCAATCTCTAACAGAAAAGTCAAACCTTAACCCAATGACCAATCCATTGACTAAATAGCTCAACTTTTGACCAAAAAGTCAATTTTGGTCAAAATAGTCAATTTTTGACAAATGACCTTCCCATTGACCAAATAGATGAACTTTTGACCAAAAAGTCAACTTTGGTCAAAGTGATTAATTTCTAACCCAAAGACAAAAATGTCAACTTTGGTCAAAATGGTCATCCCTTGACCCAATAACCAACTCATTGACCCAATAGTTCAACTTTTGACCAAAAAGGCAACTTTGGTCAAAATGGTCAATCCTTGACCCAATGAACAACCCATTGACCCAATAGGTCAACTTTTGACCAAAAAGTCAATTTTGGTCAAAACAGTCAATTTTTTACCTAATGACCACCCCATTGACCCAATAGGTCAACTTTTGACAAAAAAGTCAAGTTTGGTCAAAATGGTCAATTTCTGACATAATGACCACCCAATTGACCTAATGGGTCAACTTTTGACCAAAAATTAAATTTTGGTCAAAATAATCAATTTTTTACCGAATGACCAATTCTTGACCCAATAGTTAATCTCTCACCAAATAGTCAACTTTGGTCGAAATTGTCAATCTTTTACTCAAAGACCAACCCATTGAGCCAATAGGTCAACTTTTGACCAAAAAGTCAACTTTAGTCAAGATAGTCAATCATTGACCCAATAACCAACAGATTGATCCAATAGATGAACATTTGACCAAAAAAGTTAACTTTGGTCAAAATTGTCAACTTTTGACAAAAAAGTGAACTTTAGTCAAAATAATCAATCTTTTAGCCCAATGACCAAAAAGTCAATTTTGTTCAAAATAGTCAATTTTTGACATAATGACCACTCAATTGACCCATAAGGTCAACTTCTGACCTAAAAGTCAAATTTGGTCAGAATGCTCAATCTATGACCCAATGACCAACCCATTATCCAGTAGGTCAACTTTTAACCAAAAATTCAATTTTGGTCAACAAAGTCAATTTTTGACCGAATGACCAATTTTAGACCCAGTAAGTCAAATTTTGACCAAAAAGTCAACTTTGGTCAAAATAGTCAATCCTTGACCCGATGACTAACCCATTGACCCACTAGGTTAACTTTTGACCAAAAGTCAACTATGGTCAAAATGGTAAATTTTTGACCCAATGACCCTATAGGTCAACTTTTGACCAAAAAGTCAATTTTGGTCAAAATAATTAATTGTCGACATAATGATTCAACTCATTGATCTAACAGTCAACTTTTGATGAAAAGTCAATTTTGGTCAAAATAGTCAATTTTTGACCTAATGACCAATTATTGACCCAATAAGTCAATCTCTAACCAAAAAGTCGACTTTGTTCAAAATGGTCAATCCTTGACCTAATGACCAAACCATTGACCTAATAGGTTAACTTTTTATCAAAAAATCAAATTTGGTCAGAATGGTCAATCCTTGACTAAATGACTAACCCATCGACCCAAGAGGTCAACTTTTCGACCAAAAGTCAATTTTGGTTAAAAGAGTTAATTTTTTACCTAATGACCACCCCATTGATCTAGTGAGCCAAATTTTGACCAAAATATCAATTTTAGTCGAAATGATCAATCCTCGACAAAAAGACGTACCCACCCATCGGTCAACTTTTGACGAAAAATTATATTTTGGTGCTAAATATTCAATTTTTAACCTAACAACCACCCCATTGCCCCAAAAGGTCAACTTCTGATCAAAAAGTAAACTTTGGTTAAAATGTTCAATTTGTGACCCAATAACCAACCCATTAACCCAATAGGTCAACTTTTGACCAAAAAGACAACTTTGGTCAAAATGGTCAATCCTTAATCCAATGATCAACCCATTGACCCAATAGGTCAACTTTTGACCAAAAAGTCAATTTTGGTCAAAATAGTCAATTTTAGACCTAATGTCCACCCCATTGACCCAATGGGTCAACTTTTGACCAAAATGTCAATTTTCATCAAAATGGTTAATCCTTGACACAATGACATACCCACCAAATTGGTTAAATTTTGACAAAAAAGTAAATTTTGGTCAAAATAGTCAATTTTGGTCAAAATAGTCAATTTTAACCTAACAACCACCCCATCGACTCAATAAGCCAACTTTCGACGAAAATTAAACTTTAGTTTAAATGGTCAATTTCTGACCCAATAACCAACCCATTAACTCAATAGGTCAACTTTTGGCCAAAAAGACAACTTTGGTCAAAATGGTCAATCCTTGACCCAATGACCAACCCGTTGACAAAATAGGTCAAATTTTGACCAAAAAGTCAATTTTGGTCAAGATAGTCAATTTTTACCAATGACCATCCCATCGACCGAATAGATGAACTTTCGACCAAAAAGTTAACTTTGTCAAAATGGTTAATTTCGACGCAATGACCAAAAAGATAACTTTGGTTAAATTGGTCAATCCTTGACCCAATAACCAACTCATTGAGCCAATAGGTCAACTTTTGACCAAAAAGTCAACTTTGGTCAAAATGCTCAATCCTTGACACAATAACCAACCCATTGACCCAATAGGTCAACTTTTGACTAAAAAGTCAATTTTGGTCAAAATTATCAATTGTTGACCTAATGACCACCCATTAACCCAATAGGTCAACTTCTGACCAAAAAGTCAATTTTGGTCAAAATGGTCAATTTCTGACCTAATGACCACCCCATTGACACAATGGTCAACTTTTGACCAAAAAGGCAACTTTGGTCAAAATGGTCAATCCTTAACCCAATGACAAACCCATTGACCAAATTGGTAAACTTTTAGCCAAAAAATCAATTTTGGTCTTTTGACCTAATGACCAATTATTGACCCAGTATGCCATTCTCTAACCAAAAACTCAACTTTGGTCAAAATGGTCAATTTTTAACCCAATGACCAACCCATTGACCCAATAGATAAACTTTTGACCAAAAGTCATCTTCGGTAAAAATGGACAATTCTTGACCCAATTTCAAACTCATAAACCAAATAGGTCAACTTTTGACGAAGAAGTTAACTTTGGTCAAAATGATCAATTTCTGACCTAATGATGACCCCTTTGACCCAATGGGTCAACTTTAGACCAAAAATTTAATTTTGGTCAAAATAATCAATTTTTTACCTAATGACCAATTTTTGACCCAATAAGTCAATCTCTGACCAAAAGGTCAACTTTGATCAAAATGGTCAATCCTTGACCCAATGACCAACCCATTAACCCAATAGGTCAACTTTTGACCAAAAAGTCAAATTTGGTCAAAATAGTCAATCCTTGACCCAATGAGCAACCCATTGACCCAATAGGACAACTTTTGACCAAAAAGTCAATTTTGACCAAAAAGTCAACTTTGGTCAAAATGGTCAATTTTTGACCAAATGACCAACCCATTGACCCAATAAATAAACTTTTAAGCAAAAAGTCATCTTTGGTCTAAATGGTCAGTTCTTGACGCAATTACCAACTCATTGACCAAATAGGTCAACTTCTGACCAAAAAGTCAACTTTGGTCAAAATGATCAATCCTTGACCCAATGACCAACCCATTGGCCTGATAGGTCAACTTGTCACCAAAAAGTAAATTTTGGTCAAAATGGTCAATTTTTGAATTAATGACCAATTGTTAACCCAATAAGTTAATCTCTGACCAAAAAGTCAACTTTGGTCAAAATGGTCAACCCTTGACCCAATGACAAACCCATTGACTCAATAGGTCAACATTTGACCAAATAGTCAATTTTGGTTAAAATAGTCATTTTTTGAGTGAATGACAACCCTTTGACCCATTAGGCTAACTTTTGTCCAAAAAGTCAACTTTGGTCAAAATGATCAATATTTGACCCAATGACCAACCCATTGACCCAATAAATCAACTTTTGACCAAAAGGTCAACTTTGGTCAAAATGGTCAATTTCTGACACAATGAAAACACCATTAACCCAACGTGTAAACTTTTGACCAAAAATTCCATTCTGGTCAAAATAATCAATTTTGACCTAATGACCAATTATTGACCCAATAAGTCATTCTCTAACAAAAAAGTCAAACCTTGACCCAATGACCAACCCATTGACTAAATAGCTCAACTTTTGACCAAAAAGTCAATTTTGGTCAAAATAGTCAATTTTTGACCTAATGACCTTCCCATTGACCAAATAGATGAACTTTTGACCAAAAAGTCAACTTTGGTCAAAGTGATTAATTTCTAACCCAAAGACAAAAATGTCAACTTTGGTCAAAATGGTCATCCCTTGACCCAATAGTTCAACTTTTGACCAAAAAGCTAACTCGGGTCAAAATGGACAATCCTTGACCCAATGAACAACCCTTTGACCCAATAGGTCAACTTTTGACCAAAAAGTCAATTTTGGTCAAAACATTCAATTTTTTACCTAATGACCACCCCATTGACCCAATAGGTCAACTTTTAACAAAAAAGTCAAGTTTGGTCAAAATGGTCAATTTCTGACATAATGATGACCCAATTGACCTAATGGATCAACTTTTGACCAGAAATTAAATTTTGGTCAAAATAATCAATTTTTGACCGAATGACCAATTCTTGACCCAATAGTTAATCTCTCACCAAATAGTCAACTTTGGTCGAAATTGTCAATCTTTTACTCAACGACCAACCCATTGAGCCAATAGGTCAACTTTTGACCAAAAAGTCAACTTCAGTCAAAATAGTCAATCATTGACCCAATAACCAACAGATTGATCCAATAGGAGAACATTCGACCCAAAAAGTTAACTTTGGTCAAAATTGTCAACTTTTGACAAAAAAGTGAACTTTAGTCAAAATAATCAATCTTTTAGCCCAATGACCAAAAAGTCAATTTTGGTCAAAATAGTCAATTTTTGACATAATGACCAGCTCATTGGCCCAATAGGTCAACTTTTGACCAAAAAGTCAATTTTGGTCAAAATAGTCAATTTTTGACATAATGACCACTCAATTGACCCATAAGGTCAACTTCTGACCTAAAAGTCAACTTTGGTCAGAATGCTCAATCTATGACCCAATGACCAACCCATTATCCAGTTGGTCAACTTTTAACCAAAAATTCAATTTTGGTCAACAAAGTCAATTTTTGACCGAATGACCAATTTTAGACCCAGTAAGTCAAACTTTGACCAAAAAGTCAACTTTGGTCAAAATAGTCAATCCTTGACCCAATGACTAACCCATTGACCCACTAGGTTAACTTTTGACCAAAAAGTCAACTATGGTCAAAATGGTCAATTTCTGACCCAATGACCCAATAGGTCAACTTTTGACCAAAAAGTTAATTTTGGTCAAAATAATTAATTGTTGACATAATGACCAACTCATTGACCCAATAGGTCAACTTTTGATGAAAAGTCAATTTTGGTCAAAATAGTCAATTTTTAACCTAATGACCAATTATTGACCCAATAAGTCAATCTCTAACCAAAAAGTCCACTTTGTTCAAAATGGTCAATCCTTAACCTAATGACCAAACCATTGACCTAATAGGTTAACTTTGTACCAAAAAATCAAATTTGGTCAGAATGGTCAATCCTTGACTAAATGACTAACCCATTGACCCAAGAGGTCAACTTTTTGACCAAAAAGTCAATTTTGGTTAAAAGAGTTAATTTTTTACCTAATGACCACCCCATTGACCTAGTGAGCCAAATTTTGACCAAAATATCAATTTTAGTCAAAATGATCAATCCTTGACAAAAAGACGTACCCACCCAATTGGTCAACTTTTGACAAAAAAGTATATTTTGGTCTAAATATTCAATTTTTAACCTAACAACCACCCCATTGCCCCAAAAGGTCAACTTCTGATCAAAAAGTAAACTTTGGTTAAAATGTTCAATTTGTGGCCCAATAACCAACCCATTAACCCAATAGGTCAACTTTTGACCAAATAGATAACTTTGGTCAAAATGGTCAATCCTTGATCCAATGATAAACCCATTGACCCAATAGGTCAACTTTTGACCAAAAAAGTCAATTTTGGTCAAAATAGTCAATTTTAGACCTAATGTCCACCCCATTGACCCAATGAGTCAACTTTTGACCAAAATGTCAATTTTCGTCAAAATGGTTAATCCTTGACACAATGACATACCCACCAAATTGGTTAACTTTTGACAAAAAAGTAAATTTTGGTCAAAATAGTCAATTTTGGTCAAAATAGTCAATTTTCAACCTAACAACCACCCCATTGACTCAATAGGCCAACTTTTGACGAAAAATTAAACTTTAGTTTAAATGGTCAATTTCTGACCCAATAACCAACCCATTAACCCAATAGGTCAACTTTTGGCCAAAAAGACAACTTTGGTCAAAATGGTCAATCCTTGACCCAATGACCAACCCGTTGACAAAATAGGTCAAATTTTGACCAAAAAGTCAATTTTGGTCAAGATAGTCAATTTTTACCAATGACCATCCCACTGACCAAATAGATGAACTTTTGACCAAAAAGTTAACTTTGGTCAAAATGGTTAATTTCTGACGCATTGACCAAAAAGATAACTTTGGTTAAATTGGTCAATCCTTGACCCAATAACCAACTCATTGAGCCAATAGGTCAACTTTTGACCAAAAAGTCAACTTTGGTCAAAATGCTCAATCCTTGACACAATAACCAACCCATTGACCCAATAGGTTAACTTTTGACTAAAAAGTCAATTTTGGTCAAAATTGTCAATTTTTGACCTAATGATCACCCATTAACCCAATAGGTCAACTTCTGACCAAAAAGTCGATTTTGGTCAAAATGGTCAATTTCTGACCCAATGACCAACCCAATGACCCAATATGTCAAGTTTTGACCCAATAGTCGATTTGGTCAAAATGGTCAATTTTTGACCCAATATGTCAACTTTTGACTAAAAAGTCAACTATGGTCAAAATGGACAATCCTTGAACCAATGACCAACCCCTTGACCCAATAGGTCAACTTTTGACCAAAAAGTTAATTTGGTCAAAACAGTCAATTTTTGACCTGATGTTCAATTATTGACCCAATAAGTCAATCTCTAAACAAAAAGTTAACTTTCGCCAAAATGGTCAATCCTTGACCCAATGACTAACCCATAGACCTAATAGGTCAACCTTTGACAAAAAATTTAACTTTGGTCAAAATAGTCATTCCTTAACTCAATGAGCAACCCGTTTACCCAATAGGTCAACATTTGAGCAAAAATTCAATTTTGTTCAAAATAGTCAATATTTGACCTACTCACCAATTATTGACCCAATCAATCAATCTCTGACCAAAAAGTCAACTTTGGTCAAAATGGTTAATCCTTGACCCAATGACTAACTTAGTGACCCAATTGTCTAACTTTTGACGAAAAAATCAACTTTGATAAAAATGGTCAATCCTTGACCCAATGACCAACCCATTGACCCAATAGATCAACTTTTGATAAAAATGTTAATTTTGGTCAAAATAGCCAATTTTTGACCTAATGACCATCCAATTGACCCCATAGGTCAACTTTTGACCAAAAATTCAACTTTGCTCATAATATTCAATCCTTGACCCAATTACCAACCCGTTGATTCAATAGTTCAACTTTTGACCAAACAGTCAACTTTGGTAAAAATGATCATTTCTTGACACAATGACCAACCCATTGACCCAATAGGTCAACGTTTGACCCAAAAGTCAGTTTGGGTCAACATACTCATTTTTTGACCTAATGACCATTTATTGACGTAATATGTCAATCAATGACCAAAAAGTCAACTTTGGTCAAAATAGTCAATCCTTGACTCAATGAACAACCCATTGACTCAATAGGTTAAATTCTTACCAAAAAGTCAACTTCGGCTAATATGTTCAATTCTTGACCCAATGACAAACTCATTAACCAAACAGGTCAAATTTAGACCAAAAAGTCAATTTTGGTCAAAATATTCATTTTTTGACACAATGACCAATTATTGACCTAATAAGTCAATCTCTGACCAAAAAGTCAACTAAGGTTATAATGGTCAATCCTTGACCCAATGACCAACCCATTAACCCAAGAGTTCAACTTTTGACAAAACAGTCAACATTGGTCGAAATGGTCATTCCTTGACCCAATGACCAACCCATTAACCTAGTGGGTCAACTTTTGACCAAAAGGTTATTTTTGGTCAAAAAAGTTAATTTTTAACCTAATGACCAATTATTGACCCAATAAGTCCATCTCTGACGGAAAAGTCAACTTTGGTCAAAATAGCCAATCCTTGACCCAATGACCCAATAGGTCAACTTCTGACCAAAAGGTCAACTTTGGTCATAATGGTCAATCCTTGACCCAATGACCAACTCATTGACCTAATGTTTCAACTTTTCACCAAACAATCAACTTTGGTCAAAATGGTCATTTCTTGACCCAATGACAAACCCATTGACTTAATAGGTCAACTTTTGACCAAAAGTCAATTTTGGTCAAAATCGTCAATTTTTGAAATATTAACCACTTATTGACCTAAGAAATCAATCTCTAATAAAAAAGTCAACTTTGGTCAAAATGGTCAATCCTTAACCCAATGACCAACCCGTTGACCCAAAAGATCAACTTTTAACCAAAAAGTAAATTTGGTCAAAATAGTCAATTTTTGACCTAATGACCAATTATTGACCCAATAAGTCAATCTCTAACCAAAAAGTCAACTTTGGTCAAAATCATCAATGCTTGACCCAATGACAAACCCATAGACCTAATAGGTCAACTTTTGACCAAAAAGTTAACTTTGGTCAAAATAATCAATCCTTAAATCAATGACCAACCCATTGACCCAATAGGTCAACTTTTGACCAAAAATTGAATTTTGTTCAAAATTGTCAATTTTTGACCTACTGACCAATTATTGACCCAATCAGTCAATCTCTGAGCAAAAAGTCAACTTTGGTCAAAATGGTTAATCCTTGACCCAATTACCAACCCATTGACCAATTGGTTAACTTTTGACCAAAACATCAACTTTGATCAAAATAGTCAATCCTTGACCCAATGACCAACCCATTGACCTAAGAGATCAACTTTTGAAAAAAAAAACGTCAATTTTGGCAAAATAGTCAATTTTTGACCTAATGAACATCACATTGACATCATAGGTCAACTTTTGACTAAAAATTCAACTTTGGTCATATTGGTCAATCCTTGACCCAATTATCAAACGATTGACCCAATAGTTCAACTTTTGACCAAACAGTCAACTTTGGTCAAAATGGTCATTCCATGACCCATTGACCCAACATATCAACTTTTGCTTAAAAAGTTGTTTGGGTCAAAATAGTCAATTTTTGATCTAATGACCGTCTATTGACCCAATGACAAACCCATTGACCAAATAGGTCAAATTTTAACCAAAAAGTCAATTTGGTCAAAATAGTCATTTTTTGACATAATGAACAATTATTCTCCCAATAAGTCAATCTCTGACTAAAAAGTCAACTTTGGTTATAATGGTCAATCCTTGACCCAATGACCAATCCATTAACCCATAAGTTCAACTTTTGACAAAACGAGTTAACTCGTGGTCAAAATGGGCATTCCTCGACCCAATGACCAACCCATTGACCCAGTAGGTTAACTTTTGACCAAAAAGTCAGTTTTGGTCAAAAAAGTCAATTTTTGACCTAATGACCAATTATTGACCCAATAAGTCAATCTCTAACCAAAAAGTTAACTTTGGTCAAAATAGTCTATCCTTGACCCAATAACCCAAAAGGTCAACTTCTGACCAAAAAGTCAATTTTGGTCAAAATGGTCAATCCTTGACCCAATGACCAACTCATTGACCCAATAGGTCAACTTTTGAACAAAAAGTCAATTTTGGTCAAAATAGTCAATTTTTGACCTAATGACCAATTATTGACCCAATAGGTCAATCTCTAGCCCAAAAGTCAACTTTGGTTAAAATGGTCAATCCTTGACCCAATGACCAACCCATTGACCCAATCGGTCATCTTTTGATCAAAAAGTCAACTTTGGTCAAAATGGTTAATCCTTGACCCAATGACAACCCATTGACCCAATAGGTCAACTTTTAACGATAAAGTCAACTTTGGTCAAAATGATCAATTTTTTACCAATGACCAACCCATTGACTCAATAGGTCAACTTTTGACCAAAAGTCAATTTTGGTCAAAATAGACAATTTTTTACCTAATGATCTCCCATTGACCCAATATGTCAACTTTTGACCAAAAAAGTTAACTTTGGTCAAAATGGTCAATTTGACCCAATGACCAACACATTTACCAAATAGGTCAACTTTTGACCAAAAAGTCAACTTTGGTTAAAATGGTCAATTTCGGACCTAATGACCACCCCGTTGACCTAATGGGTTAACTTTTGACCAAAAATTCAATTTTGTTCAAAATAGTCATTTTTTGACCTAATGACTAATTATTGACCCAATAAGTCAATCTCTGACCAAAAAGTTAACTTTGGTTAAAATGGTCGATCCTTGATCCGATGACAAACCCATTGACCCAATTGGTCAAATTATGTCCAAAAAATCAATTTTGGTCAAAATAGCCAATTTTGACCTAATGAACACCCATTGACCCAATAGGTCACTTTTGACCAAAAAGTACACTTTGTTCAAAATGGTCAATTTTAAACCCAATCACCAACCCATTAACCCAATAGATCAACTTTTGACCAAAAAGTCATCTTCGGTCAAAATGGTCAGTTCTTGACCCTATTACTAACTCATTGACCAAATAGGTCAACTTTTGACCAAAGAGTCAACTTTGGTCAAAATGGTCAATTTCTGAACCAAAGACCACCCCTTGACCCAATGGGTCAACTTTTGACCAAAAATTTAATTTTAGTCAAAATAATCAATTTTTGACCTAATAACCAATTATTGACCAAATAAGTCAATCTCTGACCAAAAAGCCAACTTGGGTCAATATGGTCCATCCTTGACCCAATGTGCAAACCCATTGACCCACTAGGTCAACTTTTCACCAAAAAGTTAATTTTGGTCAAAATAGTCAGTTTTTGACTTAATGACCACTCATTGACCTAGTAGGTCAACTTTTAACCAAAAAGTCAACTTTGGTCAAAATAGTCAGTTTTTGACCCAATGCCTAACCCTCTGTCCTAATAGGTCAACTTTTGACCGTAAAGTCAATTTTGTCAAAATAGTCAAATTTTGAATTAATGACCAATTGTTGACCCAATAAGTCAATCTCTGACCAAAAAGTCAGCTTTGGTCAAAATGGTCAATTTTTGACCCAATGACCAACTCATTGACCCAATAGATCAACTTTGGACCAAAAAGTCATCTTAGGTCAAATCGTCAATTCTTGAACAAATTACCAACTCAATGACCAAATAGGTTAACTTTTGACCAAAAAGTCAATTTTGGTCAAAATGGTCAATTTTTTAGCCAATGATCACCCAGTTGACCCAATTGTTCAAATTTTGAAAAAAAAATTAATTTTGGTCAAGTTAATCAATTTTTGACCTAATGACCAATTATTGACCCAATAAGTCAATCTCTGAGCAAAAAGTCAATTTTGGTCAAAATGGTCAATCCTTGACCCAATGACCGACCCATTGACCCAATAGATCAATTTTTGACGTAATCACCGCCTCATTGACCTAAATAAGTCAACTTTTGACCAAAAAGACAACTTTGGTTAAAATGGTCAATCCTTGACCAAATAGGTCAACTTTTGACCAAAAAGTCTATTTTCGTCAAAACAGTTAATTTTTGACCTAATGACCAATTATTGACCCAGTAAGCCAATCTCTGACCAAAAAGTCAACTTTGGTTAAAATGGTCAATTTTTGACCCAATGACCAACTCATTGACCCAATAGATCAACTTTTGACCAAAAAGTCATCTTAGGTCAAAATTATTAATTCTTGAACAAATTACCAACTCAATGACCAAATAGGTTAACTTTTAACCAAAAAGCCAACTTTGGTCAAAATGGTCAATTTTTGAGCCAATGACCACCCCGTTGACCCAATTGTTCAAATTTTGACAAAAAAATTAATTTTGGTCAAATGAATCTAATTTTGACCTAATGACTAATTATTGATACAATAAGTCAATCTCTGACCAAAAAGTCAACTTTGGTCAAAATGGTCAATCCTTGACTCAATGACCAACCCATTGATCCAATCGGTCAACTTTTGACCAAAAAGTCAACTTTGGTCAAAATGGTCAATCCTTAACCCAATAGATCAACCTTTAACCAAAAAGTCAATTGTGGTCAAAATGATCAATCCTTGACCAATGACCAACCCATTGGCCTAATAGGTCGACTTTTGAACAAAAAGTCAATTTTTATTAAAATAGACAATTTTTAAATTAACGACCAATTATTGTCCCAATAAGTCAATCTCTGACCAAAAAGTCAACTTTGGTCAAAAGGTCAATCCTTGACCCAATAACAAACCCATTGACCCAATAGGTCAAGTTTTGACCAAAAAGTCAATTTTGGTCAAAATAGTCAATTTTTGACCTAAAGACCACCCATTGACCCAATGTGTTAACTTTTGACCAAAAAGTCAACTTTGGTGAAAATGGTCAAATTTTGACCCAATGACCAACCCATTGACCCAATAGGTCAACTTTTGGCCAAAAGTCATCTTTGGTCAAAATTGTTAATACTTGACCCAATTACCAACCATTGATCAAATTGGTCAACTTTTGACAAAAAAGTCAACTTTGGTCAAAATAGTCAATTTCTGACCCAAAGACCACCCCGTTCACCCAATGGGTTAACTTTTGACAAAAAATTCAATTTTGCTAAAAATAGTCAATTTTAGACCTAATGGCCAATTATTGACCCAATAAGTTAATCTCTGACCAAAAAGGCAACTTTGGTCAAAATGGTCAATCCTTGACCCAATGACAAACACATTTACCCAATAGGTCAACATTTGACCAAATTGTCAATTTTGGTCGAAATGATCAATCATTGATTTAATGACCAACCCATTGGCATAATAGGTCATTTTTTGACCAAAAAGTCAATTTTAGTCAAAATTGTCAATTTTTGAATTAATGACCAATTATTGACCCAATAAGTCAATCTGTGATCGAAAAGTCAACTTTGGTCAAAATGGTTAATCATTAACCCAATGACAAACCTATTGACCTAATAGGTCAACTTTTGACCAAAAAGTCAATTTTGGTCAAAGTTGTCAATTTTGGTCAAAATTATCAATTTTTTACCAAATGACCTCCCATTGACCAAATAGGTCAACTTTGATCAAAATGGTCAATTTTTGACCTAATGACCAACCCGTTGACCCAATAGGTCAAATTTTGACGAAAAAGTCATATTTGATCAAAATGGTCAATTCTTGTCCAAATTTCGAACTCATTGACCCAATAGGTCAACTTTTGACCAAAAAGTAAACTTTTGTCAAAATGGTCAATTTGTAACCGAATGACCACCTCGTTGGTAAAAATAGTCAATTTTTGACATAATGACCAGCTCATTTGCCCAATAGGTCAACTTTTGACCAAAAAGTCAATTTTGGTCAAAATTGTCAATTTTTGGCGTAATGATCACTCAAATAACCCATAAGGTCAACTTTTGACCTAAAAGTCATCTTTTACCAGAAATGGTCGATATCTGACCCAATGACCAACCCATTAACCCAGTTAGGTCAACTTTTGACCAAAAATTGAACTTTGGTCAAAATAGTTAATTTTTTACATAATGACCAATTTTTAACCCAGTAAGTCAATCTTTGACCAAAAAGTCAACTTTGGTCAAAATGATCAATCCATAACCCAATGACAAATCCATTGACCCAATAGGTCAACTTTTGACCAAAAAGTTAACTATGGTCAAAATGGTCAATCTTTGACCTAGTGACCCAATAGGTCAACTTTTGACCAAAAAGTCAATTTTGGTTAAAATAATCCATTTTTGACATAATGACCAACTCATTGACCCAATAGGTCAACTTTTGATGAAAAAGTCAATTTTGGTCAAAATAGTCAATTTTTGACCTAATGACCAATTATTGACCCAATAAGTCAATCTCTGACCAAAAAGTCGACTTTGTTCAAAATGGTCAATCCTTAACCCAATCACCAACCCATTGACCCAAAATGTTAACTTTTTACCAAAAAATAAACTTTGGTCAGAATGGTCAATCCTTGACAAAATGACCAACCCATTGACCCAAGAGGTCAACTTTTGACCAAAAAGTCAATTTTGGTCAAAATAATCAATTTTTGACCAAATGACCACCCCATTGACCCAGTGGGCAAACTTTTGACCAAAATATCAATTTTAGTCAAAATGGTCAATCCATGACATGACGCAATGACATACCCACCCAATTGGTCAACTTTTCACAAAAAAGTAAATTTTGGTAAAAATAGTCAATTTTTAACCTAACAACCACCCACATAGACCCAATAGGTCAACTTTTGACCAAAAAGTACTCTTTGGTTAAAATGGTCAATTTCTGACCCAATAAACAACCCATTAACCTAATAGATCAACTTTTGACCAAAAAGACAACTTTGATCAAAATGGTCAATCCTTGACCCAATGACCAACCCAATGACCTAATAGGTCAACTTTTGACCAAAAAGTCAATTTTGGTCAAAAGAGTCAATTTTCGACCTAATGTCCACCCCATTGACCCAATGGGTCAACTTTTGACCAAAATGTCAATTTTGGCCAAAATGGTCAATCCTTGACATAATGAGATACCCACCAAATTAGTTAACTTTTGACAAAAAAGTAAATTTTTGTCAAAATAGTCAACTTTTAATCTAACAACCACCCCATTGACCCAATATGTCAACTTTTGACCAAAAAGTAAACTTTAGTTAAAATGGTCAATTTCTGACCCAATAACCAACCCATTGACCCAATAGATCAACTTTTGGCCAAAAAGACAACTTTGGTCAAAATGGTCAATTTCTGACCTAATGACCACCTCATTGACCTAATGGATTAACTTTTAACCAAAAGTTCAATTTTGGTTAAAATAGTTAATTTTTCACCTAATGACTAATTATTAACCCAATAAGTCAATCTATGACCAAAAGTTTAACTTTCGTCAAAGTGGTTAATCCTTGATCCAATGACAAACCCATTGTCCCAATATGTCAACTTTTGACCAAAAAGTCAATTGTCGTCAAAATAGTCAATTTTGACCTAATGACAACCCATTTACCCAATAGGTCAACTTTTGACCAAAAAGTCAACTTTGGTCAAAATGGTCAATTTCTAACCCAATGACCAACCCATTGACCCAATAGATCAACTTTTGACCAAAAAGTCATCTTCAGTCAAAATGGTCAATTTTCGACCACTACTAACTCATTGACCAAATAGGTCAACTTTTGACCAAAAAGTCAACTTTGGTCAAAATGGTCAATTTCTGACCCAATGACCACCCCCTTGACCTAATGGGTCAACTTTTGACCAAAAATTTAATTTTGGTCAAAATAATGAATTTTTGACCTAATAACCAATTATTGACCCAATAAGTCAATCTCTGACCAAAAAGTCATCTTTGGTCTAAATGGTCAATCCTTGACCCAATGACAAACCCATTGATCCAATAGGTCAACCTTTGACCAAAAAGTCAATTTTGGTCAAAATAGTTAATGTTTAACCTAATGACCACCCATTGACCCAATAGGTCAACTTTTAACCAAAAAGTCAACTTCGGTCAAAATGATCAATTTTTGACCTAATGACCAACCTATTTAGCCAATAGGTCAACTTTTAACTTAATGACCTCCCATTGACCTAATAAGTCAAATTTTGACCGAAAAGTCAATTTTGGTCAAAATAGTCAGTTTTTATCCTAATGAACAATTATTGACGCAGTAAGCCAATCTCTGACCAAAAAGTCAACTTTGGTCAAAATGGTCAATCCTTAACCCAATGACCAACCCATTGACCCAATAGGTCATCTTTTGACCAAAAAGTTAACTCTGGACGAAATTGTCAATCCTTGACCCAATGACTAACCCATTAACCCAATAGGTCGGCTTTTGACCAAAAAGTTAATTTTAGTCGAAATAGTCGACTTTGGTCAAAATAATCGACTCGACCTATCGATTCACCAGTGCGACCTAGAAAGTATGACTCTAACCAAAAAGTCAACTTTTGTCAAAATGGTCAATCTTTGACCGAATGACCAACCCATTGACCCAATAAATCAAATTTTGACCAAAAGGTCAACTTTGGTCAAAAAGGTTAATTTCTGACACAATGATAACACCATTAACCCAACTGGTAAACTTTTGAACAAAAATTCAATTTTGGTCAAAATAATAAATTTTTGACCTAGTGATCAATCATTGTCCCAATAAGACAATCTTTGACTAAAAATTCAACTTTGGTCAAAATGGTCAAACCTTGACCCAATGACCAACCCGTTGACTAAATAGCTCAACTTTTGACTAAAAAGTCAATTTTGGTCAAAAGAGTCATTTTTTGACCAAATGACCTTCCCATTGACCAAATACATAAAATTTTGACCAAAAAGTCAACTTCAGTGAAAATGGTTAATTTCTGACCCAATGACCAAATTGTCAACTTTGGTCAAAATGGTCAATCCTTGGCCCAATAACCAACTCATTGACCCAAAAAGCCAACTTTGGTCAAAATGGTCAATCCTTGACCCAATGAACAATCTTTTGACCCAATATGTCAACTTTTGACCAAAAAGTTAATTTTGGTCAAAACAGTCAATTTTTTACCTAATGACCACCCCATTGACTCAATAGGTCAACTTTTGACATAAAAGTCAAGTTTGATCAAAATGGTCAATTTCTAACATAATGACAACCCAATTGACACAATGGGTCAACTTTTGACCAAAAATTAAATTTTGGTCAAAATGATCAATTTTTGACCGAATGACCAATTATTGATCCAATAATTAATCTCTTTGACCAAAAAGTCAACTTTGGTCGAAATTGTCAATCTTTTACTCAACGACCAACCCATTGACCCAATAGATCAACTTTTGACTAAAAAGTCAGCTTTGGTCAAAATTGTCAATTTTTGACCTAATGACCACCCCATTAACCCAATAAGCCAACTTTTGACTAAAAAGTCAATTTTAGTTAGAATGGTCAATTTGTGACCTAATGACCAACCCGTTAACCCAATAGGTCAACTTTTGACCAAAAAGTCAACTTTAGTCAAAATGGTCAATCCTTGACCCAATGACCAACCCATAGACCCAATAGGTCAACTTTTGACTAAAATAGTCAATTTTTGACCTAATGAGACAATTATCGACCCGATAAGTCAATTTCGACCAAAAAGGTCACCTTTGGTCAATATGGTCAATCCTTGACCCAATGACCAACCCATTGACCCAATAGGTCAACTTTTGACCACCAAGTGAACTTTAGTCAAAATAATCAATCCTTGACACAATGACCAACCCATTGACACAATAATACAACTTTTGACTAAACAGTTAATTTTGATCAATATAGTCAATTTTTTACCTAATGACCACCCATAGACCCAATGGTTAAAATGGTCAATTTCTGACCCAATAACCAACCCATTTACCCAATAGTTCAACTTTTGACCAAAAAGTCAACTTTAGTCAAAATAGTCAATCCTTGACCCAATGAGCCAATAGATTAACTTCTGACCAAAAAGTCAACTTTGGTCAAAATGGTCAATCCTTGACCTAATGACCAACTCAATTACCCAATAGATCAACTTTTGAACAAAAAGTCAATTTTGGTCAAAATAGTCAATTTTTGACCTAATGACCAATTATCGACCAACACAGTCAGATCTCCGACCAAAGTCGACTTCGATCAAAATGGACGATCCTTGACCCGATGACCCTGTAGGTCAACTTTTGATAAAACAATCAACTTTGGTCAAAATGATCATTCCTTGAACCAATGACCAACCCATTGACCTAAAAGGTCATTTTTTAACCAAAAGTCAATTTTGGTCAAAATTGTCAATTTTGAATTATTAACCAATTATTGACCCAAGAAATCAATCTCTGACCAAAAAGTCAACTTAGGTCAAAATGGTGATCCTTGACCCGATGACTAACCCATAGACCTAATAGGTCGACTTTTGACAAAAAGTTAACTTTGGTCAAAATGGTCGATCTAAACTCGATGACCAGACCCATTGACCCAATAGGTTGACTTTTGACAAAAAATTCGATTTTGTTCGAAATGAGTCAATTTCTGACCTACTAACCAATTATTAACCCAATCTGTCAATCTCTGACCAAAAAGTCAACTTTGATTAATATGGTCAATCCTTGACCCATGACCAACCCATTGAGCCAATAGATCAACTTTTGACAAAAATGTTAATTTTGGTCAAAATAGTCAATTTGTGACCTAATGACCATCCAATTGACGCCATAGGTCAACTTTTGATCAAAAATTCAACTTTGGTCATAATGGTCAATCCTTGACCCAATTACCAACCCATTGACCCAACGGTTCCACTTTTGACCAAATAGTCAACTTTGGTAAAAATGGTCATTCCTTGATCCAATGACCACCCCATTGACCCAATAGGTTAACTTTTAACCAAAAAATCAGTTTGGGTCAAAATAGTCATTTTTTGAACTAATGACCGTTTATTGACCTAATAAGTCAATTTGTGACCAAAAAGTCAACTTTGGTCAAAATAGTCAATCCTTGACCCAACGAACAACCCATTGACTCAATAGGTCAAATTCTTACCAAAAAGTCAACTTCGGTCAAAATGGTCAATTCTTGACCCAATGACCAACCCATTGACCAAATAGGTCAAATTTTGACCAAAAAGTCAATTTTGGTCAAAATAGACTTTTTTTGACATAATGTCCAATTATTGACCCAATAAGACAATCTCTCACAAAAAAAGACAACTTATGTTATAATGGTCAATGCTTAACCAAATGACCAACCCATTAACCCAAGAGTTCAACATTTGACAAAACATTTAACATTGGTCAAAATGGTCATTCTTTGACATAACGACCAACCTAATGATCCAGTTGGTTAACTTTTGACCAAAAAGTCAGTTTTGGTTAAAAAGTCAATTTTTGACCTAATGACCAATTAATGACCCAATAAGTCAATCTCTGACCAAAAAGCCGACTTTGGTCAAAATAGTCAATCCTTGACCCAATAGGTCAACTTCTGACCAAAAAGTCAACTTTGGTCAAAATGGTCAATCCTTGACCCAATGACCAACTCATTGACCCAATAGGTCTACTTTTGAACCGAATGTCAATTTTCGTCAAAATAATCAATTTTTTAACTAATGACCAATTATTGACCCAATAGGTCAATCTAAGACCAAAAAGTCAACTTTGGTCAAAATGGTTAATCCATAATCCAATGACCAATGCATTGACACAGTAGGTCAATTTTTGACCAAAAAGTCTGTTTTGGTAAAAAAAGTTAATTTTTGACCTAATGACCAATTATTGATTAAATAAGTCAATCTCTGACAAAAATGTCAACTTTGGTCAAAATTATCAAATCCTAGACCCATGACCCAATAGGTCAACTTCTGACCAAAAGGTTAACATTAGTCAAAATGGTCAATTCTTGACCCAATGACCAACTCATTGACCCAATAGGTCAACTTTTGAAAAAAAAGTCAATTTTGGTCAAAATAGTAGATTCTTGACCTAATGATCAATTATTGCCTCAAAAAATCAATCTCTGAGCAAAAAGTCAACTTTGGTTATAATGGTCAATCCTTGACCCAATGACCAACCCATCGACACCATGATAAAACAACCAACCTTGGTCAAAATATTCATTCCTTGACCCAATGACCAACCCATTGACCTAATAGGTCAACTTTTGACCAAAAGTCACTTTTGGTCAAAATTATCAATTTTTTGAATTATTAACCAATTATTGACCCAAAAAATCAATCTCTGACCAAAAAGTCAACTTTGGTCAAATTGGTCAATCCTTGACCCAATGACCAACCCATTGACCCAATAGTTCAACTTTTGACCAAAAGATCAATTTGGGCAAAAAAGTCAATTTTTGACCTACTGATCAATTATTGACCCAATAACTCAATCTCTAACCAGAAAGTCAACTTTGGTCAAAATCGTCAATCGTTGACTCAATGACCAACCCAAAGACCTAATAGGTCAACTTTTTACAAAAAAGTTAACTTTGGTCAAAATAGTCAATCCTTAACTCAATCACCAACCCATTGACCCAATAGGTCAACTTTTGACCAAAAATTCAATTTTGTTCAAAATAATCGATTTTGACTCCAGCGACCGATTATCGATCTAGTCAAATCTCTGACCAAAAAGGTAACTTTGGTCAAAATGGTTAATCCTTGACCAAATAACCAACCCATTGACCCAATTGGTTAACTTTTGACCAAAAAATCAACTTCAATCAAAATAGTCAATCCTTGAATCAATGACCAACCCACTGATCCAAGAGATCAACTTTTTGAAAAAAACGTCAATTTTGGTCAAAATATTCAATTTTTGACCTAATGACCATCCCATTGACCCCATAAGTCAACTTTTGACTAAAATATGAACTTTGGTCATATTGGTCAATCCTTGGCCTAATTACGAACCCATTGACTCAATAGTTCAACTTTTGACCAAAAAGTCAACTTTGGTCAAAATGGTCATTCCTTGACCCAATGACCAACTCATTGACCCAATAGGTCAACTTTTGACCAAAAAGTCAGTTTGGGTCAAAATAATCAATTTTTGACCTAATGACCATCTACTGACTCAATAACTCAATAGATCAAATTCTTACCAAAAAGTCAACTTTTGTCAAAATGGACAATTCTTGACCCAATGACCAACCCATTGACCAAATAGGTCAAATTTTGGCCAAAAACTCAATTTTGGTCAAAATAGTCATTTTTTGACTTAATGACCAATTATTGACCCAATAAATCAATCTATGACCGAAAAGTAAACTTAGGTTATAATGGTTAATCCTTGACCCAATGACCAACCCATTAATCCAAGAGTTCAACTTTTGACAAAACTGTCAACTTTGGTCAAAATGGTCATTCCTTGACCCAATGACCAACCCATTAACCCAGTAAGTTAACTTTTGACCAAAAAGTCAGTTTTGGTCAAAAAAGTCAATTTTTGACCTAATGAACAATTATTGACTCAATAAGCCAATCTCTGAACAAAAAGTCAACTTTGGTCAAAATAGTCAATCCTTGACCCAATGACCCAATAGGTCAACTTCTGACCAAAAGTCAACTTTGGTCAAAATGGTCAATCCTTGACCGAATGGCCAACGCATTGACCCAATAGGTTAACTTTTGTACAAAAAGTCAATTTTGGTCAAAATAGTCAATTTTTAACCTAATGACCAATTATTGACCCAATAGGTCAATCTTTGACCAAAAAGTCAAGTTTGGTCAAAATGGTCAATCCTTGACCCAATGACAAACCCATTAACCCAGTAGGTCAACTTTTGACCAAAAAGTCTATTTTGGTTAAAATAGTCATTTTTTTACTTAATGACCACCCATTGACCCAATAGGTCAACTTTTGTTCAAAAAATCAACTTTGGTCTAAATGGGCAATTTTTGACCCATGACCAACCCATTGACCCAATAAGTCAACTTTTGACCAAAAAATCAATTTTGGACAAAATGGTCAATTTTTAACATAATACCACCCATTGACCCAATAGCTCAACTTTTGACCAAAAAGTCAACTTTGGTCAAAATGGTCAATTTGACCTAATGACCAACCCATTGACCCAATAGGTCAACTTTTGACCAAAAATTCATCTTTTGTCAAAATGGTCAATTCTTGACCCAATTACCAACTCATTTACCAAACAGGTCAACTTTTGACCAAAAAGTCAACTTTGGTCAAAATTTTCAAACTCTGACCTAATGTGCACCCCGTTGACCTAATGGGTTAACTTTTGACAAAAATTTAGTTTTTGTCAAAATATTCAATTTTTGACCTAATGACTAATTATTGACCCAATAAGTCGATCTCTGACCAAAAGGTTAACTTTGGTCAAAATGGTTAATCCTTGATCCAATACAAACCCATTGACCTAATAGGTCAACTTTTGACCAAAAACTCAATTTTGGTCAAAATAGTCAATTTTGACCTAATGACCACCCATTGACCCAATAGGTCACTTTCGACTAAAAAGTACACTTTGGTCAAAATGGTCAATTTTAAACCCAATGACCAACTCATTGACCCAATAGTTCAACTTTTGACCAAAAAGTCATATTCGGTGAAAATGGTTAATTCTTGACCCAATTACCAACTCATTGACCAAATAGGTCAACTTTTGATCAAAAAGTCAACTTTGGTAAAAAATGGTCAATTTCTGATCCAATGACCACCCCCTTGACCCATTGGGTCAACATTTAGACCAAAAATTTAACTTTGGTCAAAATAATTAATTTTTTACCTAATAACCAATTATTGACCCAATAAGTCAATGTCTAACAAAAAAGGCAATTTGGATCAAAATGGTCAGACCTTGACCCAATGACAAACCCATTGACCCAATAGGTCAACTTTTGACCAAAAAGTCAATTTTGGTCAAAATTGTCAATTTTTGACCTAATCACCACCCATTGATCTAATAGGTTAACTTTTGACCAAAAAGTCAATTTTGGTCAAAATAGTTAGTTTTTGAACTAATGAACAGTTATTGACCCAGTAAGCCAATCTCTGACCAAAAAGCCAACTTTGGTCAAAATGGTCAAAATGGTCAATCCTTGACCCAATGACCAACCCATTGACCCAATAGGTCAATTTTTGATCAAAAAGTCAATTTTGCTCGAAATAGTCAATTTTTGAATTAATGATCAATTATTGACCCAATAAGTCAATCTCTGACAGAAAAATCAACTTTGGTCAATATGGTCAATCCTTGACCCAATAACAAACCCATTGACCAATAGGTCAACTTTTGACCAAAAAGTCAACTTTGGTCAAAAAGGTCAATCCTTGACCCAATGAAAACCCTTTGACCCAATAGGTTAACTTATGACACAATAGGTTAACTAAAGAACAATTTTTGACCCAATGACCAAACCATTGACCCAATAGGTCAACTTTTGACCATAAAGTCAACTTTGGTGAAAATGGACAATTTTTTACCCAATGATCAACCCATTGAGCCAATAGATTAAATTTTGACCAAAAAGTTATCTTCGGTCAAAATGGTCAATTCTTGACCCAATTACCAACTCATTGAACTAACATGTCAACTTGTGACCAAAAAGTCAACTTTGGTCAAAATGGTCAATTTCTAACCCAATGACCACCCCGTTGACCTAATGGGCCAACTTTTGACAAAAAATTTAATTTTGGTTAAAATAATTAATTTTTGACCTAATGACTAATTATTGACCCAATAAGTAAATCTTAGACCAAAAAGTTAACCTTGGTCAAAATGGTCAAACCTTAACCCAAAGACCAACCTATTGACCCAATAGGTCAACTTTTGACCAAAAAGTCATCTTTAGTCAAAATGGTAAATCCTTGACCCAATGACTAACACGTTGACTTAATAGCTCAACTTTTGACCAAAAAATCATTTTTGGTCAAAATAGTCAATTTTTGACTTAATGACCAATTATTGACCCAATAAGCCAATTTCTGACAAAAAATTCAAATTTGTTTAAAACGGACAATCCTGGACCCATTTACCAACCCATTGAACAAATATGTCAACTTCTGACCAAAAAGTCAACTTTGGTCAAAATGATGAATCCTTGACCCAATGACCAACCTATTGGCTTAATAGGTCAACTTTTGACAAAAAAGTCAATTTTGGTCAAAATAGTAAATTTTTGAATAAATAACCAATTATTGACCGAATAAGTCAATCTCTGACCAAAAAGTCAACTTTGATCAAAATGTTCAATCCTTGACCCAATGACAAACCCATTTACCCAATAGGTCAACTTTTGACCAAATAATCAATTTCTGACAAATTAGTCAATTTTTGACTTAATGACCTTTCCGTGACCCAATAGGTCAACTTTTGACCAAAAAGTCAACTTTGGTTAAAATTTGTCAATTTTTGACCCAATGACAAACCCATTGACCCAATAGGTCAACTTTTGACCAAAAGTCATCTTTGGTCAAAATGGTCAATTCTTGACCAAATTAGCAACTCATTGACACAATAGGTGAACTTTTAACCAAAAAGTCAACTTCGGTCAAAATGGTCAATTTCTGATCCAATGACCACCCCGTTCACCCAGTGTTTTAACTTTTGACCAAAAATTCAATTTTGGTCAAAATAGTAAATTTTTGACCTAATGACCAATTGTTGACCCAATAAGTCAATCTCTGACCAAAAAGTCAATTTTTGTCAAAATGGTTAATCCTTGACCGAATGACAAACTCATTAACCCAATAGGTGAACTTTTCACCAAATGGTTAATTTTGGTCAAAATAGTCAACTTTTGACAGAATGACCACCCATTAAACCAATAGGTCAACTTTTGACCAAAAAGTCAACTTTGGTCGAAATGGTTAATTTTTTATCCAATGACTAACCCATTGACCCAATAGTTTAACTTTTGACCAAAAAGTCATCTTTGGTCAAAATGGTCAATTATTGACCAAATTACCAACTCATTGACCAAATACGTCAACTTTTGAGTAAAAAGTCAACTTTGGTCAAAATGGTCAAATTCTGACCCAATGACCACCCCGTTGACCCAATGGGTTAACTTTTGACCAAAAATTCAATTTTGGTCAAAATGATTAATTTCTGACCTAATGACCAATTATTGACCCAATAAGTCAATCTATGAACAAAAAGTCAATTTTTGTCAAAATGGTCAATCCTAGACCCAATAACAAACTCCTTAACCCAATATGTCAACTTTTGACCAAATAGTCAATTTTGATCAAAATTGTCAACTTCTTGACTGAATGACCACCCATTAACCCAAAAGGTCAACTTTTGACCAAAAAATCAACTTTGGTCAAAATTGTCAATTTTTGACCCAATGACCAACCCATTGACCCAACAGTTCAACTTTTGACCAAAAAGACTTCTTTGGTCAAAATGGTCAATTCTTGACCAAATTACCAACTCATTGACCAAATAGGCCAACTTTTAATCAAAAAGTCAACTTTGGTCAAAATAGTCAATTTCTGAGCCAATGACCATCACGTTGACCCAAGGGGTCAACTTTTGTGAAAAAATCTAATTTTGGGCCAAATAGCCAATTTTTGACCTAATGACCAAAATAATCAACTCTTGAATTAATGACAAATTATTAACACAATAAGTCAATCTCTGACCAAAAAGTCAACTTTGGACAAAATGGTTAACCTCGACCTAACGACATAAACCCATCAATCTAATATGTAAACTTTCGACCAAAAAGTCAATTTTGGTCAAAATGACAATTTCGACATAATGGCCACCCATCGACCTATCAGCTACTTGACAAAAAACTCAACTTTGGTCAAAATCGTCAATTTTCGATCTAATGACCAACCCATCGACCCAATAGGTCAACTTTTGACCAAAAAGTCATCTTTGGTCAAAATGGTCAATTCTTGGCCCAATTACCAACTTATTGACCAAAAAAACAACTTTGGTTAAAATTCTCAATTTCTGACCCAATGACCACCAAGTTCACCCAATGGGTTAACTTTTGACCAAAAATTCAATTTTGGTCAAAATAGGTAAACTTTTGACCAGAAAGACAACTTTATTTAAAATTATCAATCCTCGACCTAATGACCAATGCATTGACCCAATATGTTAACTTTTGACCAAAAAGTCAATTTTGGTCAAAATAGTCAATTTTTGACCTAATGACCAATTCTTGACCCAGTAAGCCAATCTCTGAACGAAAAGTTAAGTTTGGTCGAAATGGTCAATCCTTGACCCAATGACCAACCCATTGAAGCAATAGGTGAACTTTTAACCAAAAAATCAACTTTGGTCAAAATGATCAATCCTTGCCCAATGACCAAAACTATTAGCCCAATAGGTCAACTTTTGACCAAAAAGTCAATTTTGATCAAAATAATCAATTTTTGAGTTAATGACCAATTATTCAACCTAGGTCAAAATGGTCATATTTTTACCCAATGACCAACCCATTGACCCAATCAGTCAACTTTTGACCAAAAAGTCAATTTTTGTCAAAATAGTCAAATTTTGACCTAACGACCAGTTATTGACCCAATAAGCCAATCTCTGACGAAAAAGTCAACTTTGGTCAAAATGGTTAATCCTTGACCCAATGACAAACCTTTTGACCCAATAGGTCGACTTTTGACCAAAAAGTCATCTTCGGTCAAAATGGTTAATTCTTGACCCAATTTCCACGCCATTGACCCAATAGGTCAACTTTTGACCAAAACATCAACTTTGGTCAAAATGGTCAATCCTTGACCCAATGACCAACCCATTAAACCAATAGGTCAACTTTTGTCCAAAAAGTTAACTTTGGTCAAAATGGTTAATTTTTGACCAATTGACCAACCCATTAACCCAATAGATCAACTTTTAACCAAAAGGACATCTTCGGTCAAAATGGTTAATTCTTAACCCAATTACCAACCCATTGACCCAATAGATCAACTTTGGTCAACAATGTTAATTCTTGACCCAATGACCAACCCTTTGACCCAATAGGTCAACTTTTGACCAAAAAGTCAACTTTGGTCAAATTGGTCAATTTTTGACCCAATGACTAACCCATTGACCCAATAGATCAACTTTTGACCAAAAAGTCATATTCGGTCAAAATGGTCAATTCTTGACCCATTTACCAACCTATTGACCCAATAGATCAACTGTTGACCAAGAAGTCATCTTTGGTCAAAAAGGTCAATTCTTGACCCAATTACCAACTCATTGTCCAAATAGGTCAACTTTTGACCAAAAAGTCAACTTTAGTTTGTTGACCTCATTTTTGGTGAGGTCTTTTCTTTCCTCTTAGTGCTTAGGATCTAGCCATAAGACTTCTCCTTGACTATCCTAGAAGATTAGAGATGGAACCCACCATTTAGAAATTCAAACCAAATCTTAACTCTCTTTGGAATCCTACATGGATGGTCCTCCAAACCACTTGGAAGGTTAGGACCAATGTGCAAGAAGACAAGGATGAATTCCTATTGGATGCTCAAGCCTTAGGACAGCCCTGGGTAGCTTGGTCTTGGTGGGGTCTAGCTTGCACACACTACAATCCTACACCGATCCTAAGCCCTAAACCATCTTGTCCGATCTTGACTCTTGGTTCATTAGAGCACTCATACGGATGGATTCAAACCCCTAACACCTTGGCTAAGAGGGTTAGAAACAACATATTAGATGTTCAAAATGAGCACTATCTTGGTCCATGGCTCAACCTAAACTATTTCGCTCCACTCAACCATAACCAAATTCCATTTTCTCAAAATTTCTAGTTTTAACATTGGGTCCTTAGTCAATCAGTTGGTAATTGGGTCAAGAATTGACCATTTTGACTAAAGATGACTTTTTTGTCAAAAGTTAACCTACTAGGTCAATGGGTTGGTCATTAGGTCAAAAATTAACCATTTTGACCAAAGTTGACTTTTTGGTCAAAACTTGACATATTGGGTCAATGGGTGGTCATTAGGTCAAAAATTAATTATTATGACCAAAATTGACTTTTTGGTCAAATGTTGACCATTGGGTTAATGAGTTTGTCATTGGGTCAAGGATTGACCATTTTGACCAAAGTTAACTTTTTAGTCAGAGATTGACTTATTAGGACAATATTGGTCATTAATTCAAAAATTGACTATTTTGGCATTAGGTCAAAAATTGACTATTTTGACCAAAATTAATTTTTTAGTCAAAAGTTGACCCATTGGGTCGACAGGGTGGTCATTGGGTCAGAAATTGACCATTTTGACACAAGTTGACTTTTTGGTCAAAAGTTGACCTTTTTGGTCAGTGAGTTAGTAATTGGATCAAGAATTAACTATTTTGACTAAAGATGGGTTTTTGGTCAAAAGTTGCCTATTGGGTCAAAAATTTATCATTTTGACCAACGTTGACTTTTTGGTCAAAAGTTGACCTAATGGGTCAATGGGTGGTCATTCGGTCAAAATTTGACTATTTTGACCAAAATTGACTATTTGGTCAAAAGTTGACCTATTGGGTCAATGGGATTTTCATTAGGTCAAGGATTGACCATTTTGACCGAAGTTGACTTTTTGGTCAGTGATTGGCTTATTGGGTCAATAATTGGTCATTAAGTCAAAATTGACTATTTTGACCAAAATTTGCTTTTTGGTAAAAGGTTGACCTATTGAGTCAATGGGTGGTCATTAAGTCAAAAATTGACTTTTTTGTCCAAAATTGACTTTTTGGTAAAAAGTTGACCTATTGATCAATGTGTTTGTCAATGGGTCTAGGATTGACCATTTTGTCCAAAGTTGACTATTTGGTCAGAGATTAACTTATTGGGTAAATAAATGGTGATTAGGTAAAAAATTGACTATTTTGACCAAAATTGAATTTTAGGTCAAAAGTTAACCCATTGGGTCAACGGGGTGATCATTGGGTCAAAAATTGACCATTTTGACCAAAGATGACTTTTTGGTCAAAAGTTGACCTATTTTGAATAAAATTGAATTTTTTTGTTAAAAGTTAACCCATTGAGTCAACGGGGTGGTCATTAGGTCAGAAATTGACCATTTTGACCAAAGTTGACTTTTTGGTCAAAAGTTGACCTATTTGGTCAATGAGTTTGTAATTTGGTCAAAAATTTACCATTTTGATCAAAGATAACTTTTTGGTCAAAAGTTGACTTATTGGGTCAATGGGTCCGTCATTGGGTCAAAAATTGACCATTTTGACCAAAGTTGACTTTTTGGTCAAAAGTTGACTTATTGGGTCAATGGGTGGTCATTCAGTAAAAAATTGACTATTTTGACCAAATTTGACTTTTTGGTCAAAAGTTGATCTATTGTGTCAATGGGTTTGTCATTGGGTCAATGATTGACCATTTTGACCAAAGTTGACCTTTTCGTCAAAGACTGACTTATTGAGTCAATAATGGTCATTATGTCAAAAATTGACTATTTTGACCAAAATTGAATTTTTAGTCAAAAGTTAATCCATTGAGTGAAAGTGGAGGTCATTGGGTTAGAAATTAACCATTTTGACCAAAGTTGACTTTTTGGTCAAAAGTTCACCTATTTGGTCAATGGGTTGGAAATTTTGTCAAGAATTAACCATTTTGACCAATGATGATTTTTTGATCAAAAGTTGACCTATTGGGCCAATGGGTTGGTCATTGGGTCAAAAACTGACCATTTTTACCAAAGTTGACTTTTTGGTCAAAAGTTAACCTATTGGGTCAATGGGTGGTCATTAAGTCAAAAATTGATTATTTTGACCAAAATTGACTATTTGGTCAAAAGTTGACCTATTTGGTCAATGGGTTTGTCATTGGGTTAAGGATTGACCATTTTGACCAAAGTTGACTTTTTGGTCGGAGGTTGACTTATTAGATCAATAATTGGTCATTAATTCAAAAATTAACTATTTTGACAAAATTGACTTTTTGGTAAAAAGTTAACCTATTAGGCCAATGGGTTGGTTATTGGGTCAAGGATTGATCATTTTGACCAAAGATGACTTTTTGGTCAAAAGTTGACATATTGGGTAAAATGGGTTGGTCATTGGGTCATGGACAAAGTTGACTTTTTGGTCAAAAGTTGACATATTGGGTCAAATGGGTTGGTCATTGGGTCATGGATTGACCATTTTGACCAATGTTGACATTTTGGTCAGAGATTGGCTTACTGGGTTAATTATTGGTCATTAGGTAAAAAATTGACTGTTTTGACCAAAATTGATTTTTTTGGTCAAAAGTTGACATATTGGATCAGTGGGTTGGTCATTGGTTCGAGGATAGATCATTTTGACCAAAGTTGACTTTTTGGTCAAAAGTTGACCTATTGGGTTAATGGGTTGGTATTGGGTCAAGGATTGACTATTTTGACCATAGTTGACTTTTTGGTCAGAGATTGACTTATTGGGTCAATAATTAGTCTTTAGGTCAAAAATTGATTATTTTGACCAAAATTAAATTTTTTGTCAAAAGTTGACCATTAGGTCAACGAGGTGGTCATTGGGTCGAAATTGATCATTTTGACCAAAGTTGACTTTTTGGTCAAAAGTTGACTTATTTGGTAAATGAGTTGGTAATTAGGTCAAGAATTGGCCATTTTGATCGAAGATGACTTTTTGGTCAAAAGTTGAAATATTGGGTTAATGGGTGGTCATTAGGTCAAAAATTGACTATTTTGATCAAAATTGACTTTTTGGTCAAAAGTTGACCTATTGGCTCATTGGGTTTGTCATTGGGTCAAGGACTGAGCATTTTGACCAAAGTTAGCTTTTTGGTCAGTGATTGACTTATTGGGTCAATAATTGGTTTTTAGGTCTCAAATTGATTATTTTGACAAATATTAAATTTTTGGTCAAAAGTTGAGCCATTCGATCAACGAGGTGGTCATTTGGTCAGAAATTGACCTTTTTGACCAATGTTGACTTTTTGGTCAAAAGTTAACATATTTGGTCAATGAGTTGGTAATTGGGTCAAGAATTGACCATTTTGACCAAAGTTGACTTTTTGGTCAAAAGAGTATCCATTGGGTCAATGGGTTGGTCATTGGGTTAAAAATTGACCATTTTGACCTAAGTTGATTTTTTGGTCAAAAGTTTACCTATTGGGTCGATGGGTGGTCATTAGGTCAAAATTGATTATTTTGACAAAAAATCGACTTTTCGGTCAAAAGTCGATTTATCGGTCAATTGGTTCATCATCAGGTCAAGGACTGACCATTTTGACCAAAGTTGACTTTTTGGTTAGAGATTAACTTATTGGGTTAATAATTGGTCATTAATTCAAAATTTGAATATTTTGGTCATTAGGTCAAAAATTGACTATTTTGACCAAAATTAAATTTTTGGTCAAAAGTTGACCCATTTGGTCAACGAGGTGGCTTTAGGTCATAAATCGACCATTTTGACCAAAGTTGACTTTTTGGTCAAAAGTTGACGTATTTGGTCAATGAGTTGGTAAATGTGTCAAAAATTGACCATTTTGACCAAAGATGACTTTTTGGTCAAAAGTTGATCTATTGGGTCAATGGGTTTGTCATTGGGTCAAAATTTGACCATTTTGATCAAAGTTTACTTTTTGGTCAAAGGTTGAGCTATTGGGTTAATGGGTGGTCATTTAGTCAAAAATGATTATTTTAACTAAAATTGACTATTTGGTCAAAAGTTGACCTATTAGGTCAATGAGTTTGTCATTTGGTCAAGGATTGACTATTTTGACCAAAGTTGACTTTTTGGTCCGAGATTGACTTATTGGGTCAATAATTGGTCATTAGGTGAAAAATTGACAATTTTGACCAAAAGTGAATTTTTTGTCAAAAGTTAACTCATTGGGTCAATGGGGTAGTCATTGGGTCAGAAGTTGACCATTTTGACAAAAGTTGTTTTTTGGTCGAAAATTGACTTTTTTTGTCAATGAGTTGGTAATTTGGTCTAGAATTGACCATTTTGACCAAAAATGACTTTTTGGTCAGAACTTAACCTATTGAGTCAATGGGTGGTCATTGAGTCAAAAATTGACCATTTTGACCAAAGATGACTTTTTGGTCTGAACTTGACCTATTGGGTCAATGGGTGGTCATTGAGTCAAAAATTGATAATTTTGACCAAAGTTGACTTTTTGGTCAAAAGTTGACATTTTGGGTCAATGAGTTTATCTTTGGGTGAAGTATTGAACATTTTGACCAAAGTTGACTTTTGGTTAGAGATTGACTTATTGGGTCAATAATTTGTCATTAATTCAAAAATTGACAACTTTGACTAAAATTGATTTTTTTGGTCAAAAGTTGAACTATTGCGTCAATGGGTTGGTCATTGGGTCAATGATTGACCATTTTAACCAAAGTTCACTTTTTAGTCAAAAGTTGACCTTTTGGGTCAATGGGTTGGTCATTGGGTCAAGGATTGAACATTTTTACCAAAGTTGACTTCTTGGTCAGGGATTGACTTATTGGGTCAATAATTGGTCATTAGGTCAAAAATTGATTATTTTGACCAAAATTAAATTTTGGTCAAAAGTTGAACCATTGGATCAACTGGGTGGTCATTGGGTCAGAAATTGACCATCTTAACCAAAGTTGACTTTTTGGTTAAAAGTTGACATATTTGGTCAATGAGTTGGTAATTGGGTTAACAATGGACCATTTTGGACGAAGATGACTTTTTGGTCAAAATTTGATCTATTGGGACATGTGTTAGTCATTGGGTCAAAATTTGACCATTTTGAGCAAAGTTGATTTTTTAGTCAAAAGTTGTCCTATTGGGTTAATGGGTTATCATTAGGTCAAAAATTGACTACTTTGACCAAAATTGACTTTTTGGTCAAAAGTTGACCTATTGTGCCAATGGGTTTTTCATTGGGTCAAGTGTTGACCATTTTGACAAAAGTTGACTTTTTGGTCAGAGATTGATTTATTGGGTCAATAATTGGTCATTAGGTCAAAAATTGACTATTTTGACCAAAAATGAATTTTTGGTCAAAAGTTAACTCATTGGGTCAACGAGGAGGTGATTGGGTTAGAAATTGACCATTTTGACCAAAGTTGACTTTTTAGTTAAAATTTGACCTATTTGGTTGATGAGTTGGTAATTGGGTCAAGAATTGACCATTTTGAACAAAGATGATTTTTTGGGTCAAAAGTTGACCTATTGGGTCAATGGGTTGGTCATTGGGTCAAAAATTGACAATTTTGACCAAAGTTAACTTTTTGGTCAAAAGTTGATCTATTGGGTCAATGGGTTTGTCATTGGATCAATGATTGACCATTTTGACCAAAGTTGACATTTTGGTCAGAGATTGACTTATTGGGTCAATAATTGGTATTAATTCAAAAATTGACTATTTTAACCAATATTGACTTTTTTGTCAAAAGTTGACCTATTATGCCAAAGGGTCTGTAATTGGGTTGTTGACCTCATTTTTGGTGAGGTCTTTTCTTTCCTCTTAGTGCTTAGGATCTAGCCATAGGATTTCTCATTGACTATCCTAGAATACTAGAGATGGAAACCAACATTTAGAAATTCAAACCAAATCTCGGTTCCCTTTGAAATCTTACATAGATGGTCATCAACTTCCAAATCACTTGGAAGGTTGGGACCAATGTGTGACAAGAAAAAGATGAACTCCTATAGGATGTTCAAGCCTTAGGACTGCCCTGGGTGGCCTGGTATTGGTGAGGTCTAGCTTGCAGTCACTGCACTTTCACACCCATCCTATACCCTGAACCATCCTTGCCTAATCTTGACCCCTGGCTCATGGGAGCACTCATGTGGCTGAGTCCAAACCCCTAGCTCCTTGGCTAAGAGGGTTAACCCATGAGATGTTCAACAAGGACATTTACTGGTCCATGGCTCACTCTAAAGTATTCCACTCCCTCAACCATACCCAAATTTCACTTTTGCCAAAATTTCTGGTTTTGACATTGGGTCATTAAGCCTACCCAAAATTACCTAAATTGCCCCTACAACCTCAAAATTTCCCAAAAATTACCCAAAATTCCCAAAAATCCTAAAAATCATTTTAAAACAATTCCCACCTTTCAAATCCACCAAAATACCCCAATACCCTCCAAATAAACTCTCATTACCCTAAATACCCTCTTTGGCCCAAAAATCCAAAAATTCCAAAAATTCCCAGAAATTTCCAGAAAATCCCAAACATTCCTAATTTCATTTTGTCCAACTATATCATAGGCTAATTTTTTTAAAATAACCCACTTTTATCAAATTCTCCAATTTGACCCATTTCTAACTTAAATGGACCCAATGTCAAACCAAACCAACCCATTTCACCTCAATCTTGCCCAATTTCAATTCTATACTCTAATTCAACATCCCCACTACCAATCTAAACCAAATTCAAGTCCGAATTGATTCACATTTGATTTCAATTCCATTTGAAACCTAAATCCCCAATTTTTCCAATTTAATCCAAAATTCCCCAATTAACCTAATGTCAACTTTTTCTCCCCAAATTTCAATCATAAACCTTATATGAAACTCCCATGAAACCCATGAAACCTTCAATTATCTCAATTTGAGACTAAGGTTAACCTAAATCCATTTGAAAACCAAAAATACCCCATTTTAACCTAAAGTGAATTCATGCCCTAAACCTACCAAATTGATTGGTCTAATCCCAAAATTCTTCCCAATTGATGTTGGGAACTCTTCAATACATTCCCCTAGACCATTTAAAACTTTCAATTGGGTCTAAACCCCACCTTAAACCAACCTAGGCCCAACTTGATCCAACCTTACCCAAATTAACCAAAATCTCAAAACCCACCTAATTGACCTTTCAATTGAACTCAAAACCTTTCCATGTCTTCATGAAAGTTTTTCATTGAAATCATTTCTAAAATGTTGCTCAAGACACTTGGACCTAAATCAAACCTAAACTAAAGTTAGCCCAACCTAAACCCAAGTGGGCCAAATTGAACCTATGGCCTAACCAAACCAAATTGAACCAAATATGGCTAAACCAAATCTTCCACAGCTACCATTTGAACCCTAGGAACCACCCTAGATCCACCTAGCCCAAGTTAAGTGAGCCATGGACCAAGGGTCCCCCATTTTAAGGGATCTCTTCCCTTAAGTGGATAAATCTTCTTTTGCCTCACCCCAAAACTATCCCCAAACTGATTAATCACCATTAAACCTCTCCCTGACTCGCCTCACCTCAGAGGCCAGCTCCCCTATCCTTGCCTGCCAGCCTAGTCGCTGAAGGGGGTCAACACCGAGAGCCACCACTAGCCTATACAGACCCAAACTTACCCAATTGGCCACCTCAGCCAAATTAAACTTTGGAGCTCCACTGCCCACCACCAAAGTAGCTGAATCCACCCCTCAATTTAGCCCAAGCTCAGCCCAATGGTCGTGGCCATTTAAACACCTCTTCTTGGCAATGAGAAGGGTGTTGAAATTTTTTTCAACAGAACCCCCCCAATCATCCCCAGAGCTTCTCTCAGTCTAGTGAAGAAGAACCCCACTGCTTTCCAGCCTTCATTCCCACTGGTTGAGCTCAATTTCAGAGCTCAATCTCAGGCCAGAAATAGGACAACACTTGAAACTCCACAAAAACCTAATTAAGTCTTCCCACACCTTTACCAGAGCTAGAGAAGAAGTTCCCCAGTGAAAGCCCCCTCTGTAGACCAGCCATTTGTTCTATCGGCCAAGGTTTGAAATCGGACTTGGACAAAGTCATACATAGGTAATTCATCAGGACCAAAGGCTTCATCCGTAGGCTCCTCCAGTTCCAACGAACGTGCCGAACATATTCAATTGAGGCTACACCTCTTGAACCAAGGTATGGCAACTCCTCTTGCTCCCGAGCTTCCAGCGATTCTCCATTTTGTTACACTTGATTTCAATGCGCATTAGCCGCATGGATTTGTAGCCCTTGCTTAGACGAGCATGTAGGAAGAAACCCCGTGTGATTTGGTTGAGAAATGAGTGAGATCATAGGGCTAGAAGGTGGACGGTTCTCGGCTCACACCAGTTGGGACAATGAACGGATGACGTCGGATCGAGCGTGTATCAGATGAATGGCCAGGATCAAGCCAGAAAGAAGGATGAAACATGAACTGCGGGCCGCGTGGTTGCCGAGTCAGATGGCGGCGTCGAATAGGAGCGCACCGCATGGAGCTTCGACCCGTCGTAGGTTGAGGTGGCGCCGACGTGGTTAAGTAGGAAATTACCTATTTTCTGATTTAATTAAATGCCCAGAACTTCAAAAATGCATATCTTTGTGTAGAAAAATCACAAAAATAAACTAAAAAAACCCTCTTGCTCAGTGAACGGAGGAGAATAATGTGGAAAAAGAATTGATCTATTTTGTTGAGTATTTTAGTTTTAATTAATTTAACACTGATTTGATTATTTTAATTCTCCATTCACACATATAATTCACCATGACATGAGACCATAGGGCTTTTGTAGCCTCTGTTCTTGGGAACATTCCCTGAATTAACTAAGGCCAGAGGCCACCCCTATGACAAGTTATTTATTTTCCAAATTTTTATGCCTGTTTTGGTACTTTAATTCCAGTAATTAGCATACTATTTGGAAAATTCTAGAAAAATTAGGATAGGTTCCCTATGACCAGAGGGACTTGGGATAATTATTTCATGGCTTAAAACATTATAAATAATCTTAATGGTTCACTTAACCTAAAATAACCCTTGAATCAATTAGGGCAAATTAAAAATAAAAATGACTTGTAATCTTTTCTCCACTAATCTTTAGGGTCAGAGGAAGCCCCATAAAAATTTTGAAATCAATTGGAAATATTTTAACCCACTAAATGAATTTTCTAAGTAACATGGCCTTTTTAAACTTTAAAAATTCATAAAACCCAAATGTATTTCAAAAATTCACCAAATTCATTTTGAGGCCTCTCTAGCATCAGAGAAGTCTAATAAAATTAAAATTGGAAAATAAATAACTTGTCATAAATAACTTGTCATAGAAACAATATAAAATTTGTCATAGGGGTGGGCTCTGGCCTTGGAAAATTCACACATACAAATTTTAAATTTTATTTGTTTCTCTAACCAATACAAAGAAAAATCAGAAAAATATAAAATTTGTTTCTCTGAGTTCCTTGAGGTCAGAGAGATTTAAGAAAAATATAAAATCTAATTTTCAACTTTAATTTTATTTTATAATTAATTAATACTCCAAAACTTAAAATAATTATAATAAATAAAATATAATTCAAAAAATCACCAAAATTGGTTCAAGTGGTCCTCGGGTCAGTGGAAACCTCCCATAATTTTCCTAAGGACAGAAACTGTCTTGGTCATGTCATTGAATTTTCATTGAAATCCTTATTTTCCACTAAAATTATTATATAAATTAAATTAAAAATAGAAAAATCACACTTTCTCCTCTAATGTCTTAATTGACATGTGACTGAGGTGACACCAAATTTTTCAAGTTCATTTGAGCTTGATTTAATGAATTATGGGATGAATAAGCTTAAGAGGGCATTAAGGTAATTAAAAGGCTTTAACCTTAATTAATCTTTAGGCTTGAACAAAGGGAGGGTAAAATATTTGATCTTAATTCCATTTTGGATGATTGAAACTAAGGGAGCTAAAGGGTAAAAACCCATTAATCGCCTTGAACATTTAATAAAAAACCTTAATTAATTAAATCATTAAACTTTGGAAGTTAATTAAATAAGAGAATTAATCAAACATCACTTAATCACTACTAATGAAGTCATAATAAATAATGTTTTGAAACTAAAAAGAATGATCTTGAAAATTTTATAATTAAAATAGAAGCTTAAAAGTACTTAAGTTAATGAAAGATGATTTAAATTGAAATTAAGGTAACTTAAGATATTAAAATCAATCAATTTGAAATCACCCAAAACTAAGATAAAAAAAAACTGAAATATTAAGACTAACTCAAAACAATTCAAAATCAAGACATTAAAGTTTTAAACCAATTAAAAAAATATACATATATCCTGATTAAGTTACAACAAACTTAAATCATTAAAACTCAACTAAATTAAAGAAATCCAAAAACACCTTATCAATTTAAATGATCTAAAACATAAAAAAAATCAATTTGGAAAATTTATGAGTGAATCACCTTTAAACCATCAACTCAACTTCAATTAAGAACGGTTAAATCCTCTAATGAACCGATTTGCCCCTAAAAGCTATCAATCTTATAATTCTTAAATAAAACATCAAGTGAAATGTCACTTCACTTACAGGATAATCAAACATCCTAATTCACTGAGCAAGAGTAATCTGGTTGATCGATTCATCACCACAATGAAACTAACTGAACTAAAAATAATCCCCTAAATGTTTAAGAAGATCTTCAGAATTTGGTTCTGAGCACTTCTCTAACTTGGTGGGATGTTTTAAAAGAACAGTGAGACTTCATTGTTCTTTGGTGAAGAAAATCATCCTTAACAAAACACGAGAACCTAGATGTCATAGGAAATGACTAGAAATAGGATTAGGATTTTGGTAGACAACCAGAACCTTCCCTTAGTCTTACCTAGGCATTTGCTCTGACATGTGTTTCAAGTGCTGGTGAAAATGACAGGAGTACTCGCCAGGTACACATTTAAATTTATTGCGATTTACTTTCTGCAATTTATTAAATATCTTACTTTTCTGTACTTATGAATGCATGAAAATGATCGAACCCAGCTTGTTTAAACAACTGAAAATTTAATCACCAACAAAAATAAAACTGCAATTACAACTAAAATTAAAACGTCTCGTTGGATGATCTGGAATCCCTTGGATGATGTAACCCATGAGTTGCTAACGAGATTTCTCACGGTCTAAATGAAAGTGTGGAACTCATTTAGTTGAGTTTAGCAAATTCATTTGGACTAAGTGAATCTGATGAAAATAGCGGTGACGGAATGACAGAACCGTAAGATTTTAATCAGTTCTGCTTAATCAACTTTAAGATTTGTTTTAATTAAAAAATTAAACCATCTTAATTTTCAACCTTTCTAAAACAAAACACTTCTCTCATCTCTTGATTTCCACTTTCTAAAACTAAACCTCTGCAACAACAAGGAGCTTGGAGCACAGTAGGCAGCACGACCATCTTCATCAGCAAAACTTGTGTCTACTTCAGCAAAACCTTTACTAGTATTAAATAACCAAGCCATAGGATTTCGAGGTAGTTTGCCTAGTGCAACATAAATCCTCAGCTTTTTGTTAGGCATTTGCATAATCATTTTATGCAAATTAAGCCCTAACCAGTCTTAGGACTCCGAGGTAGTCGTTTGGTACGACATAAATCCTTACATCTTCGAGGCTATTTGTGTGATTATGTCATACAAGTATAAGTCCTAATTAACTAAAATTGGCAGGATTGAAACATTAAATAATTCTTTTAAATTGAAGCCAAACAATAGGATAGTCGGGAAGCCACCGGAGTTCACTTCGGGTCTATGACATCCCCTACTTCTCTTCCTTTGGATTCTCAAAATAAACTGTTCCAAATTTGATCCAATCCCTTTTAAAATTCCAAAATTCAATCCTTTGAAACCTTAAACTTTGAAATTCTTGAGAGAAAAACCACTGATAATACCGAGAGTTTTCTTAAATGATTCCCGTCATTTAAGATGTAATTAACTATAGGGGCTTGCCCTTATAGGGAACTTTAAGAACTCAGGTAATATAAACCCTACTTAATTCCTTTATATTAAGCGAGGGGAACTTGTCGGCTTATAAAATTGGTTCGCAGACCAGACGGATGTCACAAATCTTCTAGTTTATTTAATCGAGCCCCATAATCAAGCAGGGTGTCTATTCCTTGGGATAGATATATGGTTTGTGATGCGGTGCTCGTTTATATAAACTATTCGGGATGTGAGATCGGTTTGAATTCGTATCTTAAAATTTTCAAAATTAAAATTATTTTTAAAATCAAATGCTATATTCCAAATTATATATATATTTAAATTAAATTTAAAATATAAAAATTCGCCGACAACTTCTGTAGGCGACCCCTTTTTAAAATTCAAAAGACACAACCTAAAAATATGCTGACAACTTCTGGCGACTCCGCTGGGGATTAGTTCCTCTCTCCATCTTGATCAGATGGTTTTGCTTTCATAAATCGGTAGTAAGTCCATGCATATCTTGTTCATTTCTATCTTGAACAGATATGATCAACTCTCATTGGATTTTGGAGCCACTGTTTAGACACCCCTAAACAGAGAGGTTCTGAAATCCTCCTTTTGTTACCTCTCCAAAGAGGCGGGGTGGACCCCCAATAGGTGTTAGCTTAGGAGCGGTCCTTCGAGTTGAGAAGTCTTACGAGACTTTCTCTTCCTTTCCAATTCTGGATTGGATCCCTTACCTTTTCTATAACTTTCCTCCATTAATTATTTCGTTCTTAACAAGCAAACCTTCTAATAAACAACCCTTTAATAAACAAACCTTTTAAAATCGCAAATACACGAATAAGACAGAATCCGAAAATACCTTATAATAAAACTAAGAAAACGAAAAGATAAATGAAAATGTATTCGGACTCTTTTTCGGGAGGAATTCTTTTTTCGTCCTGAAGAGTTTTGTAACAAAAGGAAGCATAATTTGGAACTGACATTCAGAATCTACCCTGCAGAAGATGTCTGCACGGAGGCTGATTTTCTCCTTCCCCAACGGACTGGACTTGGTTGTCTACCAGGACGAGCTACCTGACAATGCAATCATTCATTTTGGACGAGGAGTTGACAATACGAACATTAAGTTCGCCAATGTTACTCTTTTCGTACTGTTGGACAAAGTATTGGAGGCCATTGAACTAATAATTGAGTTCAATCTGAAATCGACCCAAGAGTTTCCTCCCATGTAGAGGGTCCCAGTTGAAAGAAACACCACTGTTCACATGAAGTTAGCTGCTACCCCTAGGACGGTCATCTCTACCCCCACCGGTCCGGTCATCATTGCACCTACCCCGGCTCCGCCAAACTGAAAGGAAAAGAAGTCCAAGTCAGTGATGAGCCTGTTACTGTGGAGGGTTCAGACTTTGCTGCAATACCATCTGTCTTCGAGATAGGGTCCAGTTCGAGATTCGCACCCTTAACCCAGACGCAAAGAAGGAATAAGAACAGAAAGATCGCTAGGATAATAAAAACCCGAGCTGTCGAAGCTGCCTTCCTTGAAGAGATTCCCGAAGAGGAAGAGATACCTGAGATCTCACAACTGTTGGAAGGGAGTAGGTTCTATCCCCTATCTGCTGCATCTGATGAGGAAGATGCTCGAAGGATCGCCTCTGCGTTACCCTTACCTGCATACTACAGTAATTGTTAGAAGAAGAAGAGTAAGACTACGCTGCTTACCTGTTTGCAAGCAGTAGTTGACAAGTTAGCCAGAAAGGAAGGTTGCCCTATGTCAGAAATCCTGAGAAGGATAGGACGGGTGCCGGCTAGATCCCGCCTTGGACCACGAGTAGACCGCGTCACCGCTATGGAAAGACCATGAAAGAAAGTACAAGCTAGCGAAAAGAGTTCTCCTATTGTTGTATCAGTTCACCATATTAGGGAACACACCACCTGCCGACATACAGCCGATAGACCATCTGGTCCTAGGCTTTCCACTATAAGAAGGATGGTGTGGCAACCTATTATTGCTGAACCGATACCGACATAATGCTCTGGAAAGAGAAGTCTCGCCAAAGAGCCCGAATCTGAAGAAAGTGTTGTGGCTCTGAAGGAAACTCCTGGAAATGAAGTTCAACAGTCGTCGCCTGATAACCGCGAAACTATTTGGAAAAGACCGCTAGAGGATACCATAGGGAAACTAAGAACTAACATCCAACGATTGGCAAGAGAAAGAAGAAAAGAATTGGGAATTGAAGTGGATTCGTCAGAATTTAAGGATGAAGAATTTGTCGAGATCCCATCAACTTCAGAAGGAGACGAACCAGAAGCAATGAGAGCACGTCTGCGGTAAAAGGACGATACGATCTCTTGGATGGAAAAGAAGATGGAGGAGATGGCAGCCGCCTTAGCCACAATCCAGAGTCAAACTCAACCTCAGATGGAAACACCTCCAGAGATCATTCACATTGCAGATGGAGGAAAAGAAATTACATCAGTCAACGGAGATGAACAGTCGAAGAAGGATTCAACGCAAAGCATGATTCCTGAAAAGGATATTCAAAATATGGTGGAACAGCAGGTGCGAGAAGCCTTAGCCTAGTCTAAGAGTGGAGCGTCTATTCAGAAGGGTAGTCCTTACCCTGAGGAGTTTGATGCAGTCCAATACCCGAAAGACTTTGTACCACCTCTATTTAAGACTTTTGACAGTACAGGGAACCCCCGACAGCATGTTGCACACTTCCGTTCTAGTTGTTGCAACGCTGGTGGGAGCGACGCTTTACTCTTTCATCAGTTCGTCGGCTCGTCAGCAGCTTGTCAGGGATTGCCTTCAATTGGTATGCAGAATTGCCGAATGGTTCAGTCAAGACCTTTTCAGAATTGGAGAACCTTTTTGTTAAGTGGTTTTCTAGAGCCCGTCACCACATCACTATCAGTGATCTAGTGGTGGAACAACAGAAACCGAATGAAACCCTGGTGTATTACATACTTCGGTGGAGGAATTTAAGCTTGAAGTGTGAACCACAGCTTCAGGAACAGCATGCAGTTGGTATTCTGCTTAAGAGCATCCATGGCCCGATAGGACTTCTCCTTAAAGGATTCAAAATTAAGACATTTGAGAAGTTGCTTAGCAACACCGGGAGCTTGCAGGAAGAGGCAAAACAACTGCGTTTCAACGACAAGACTGATAAGTAGAAGCCCGTGAAAGCGTTCGAGAAGAAATCAGGAGTTGTCACGGCAGTGAATAAAGGTAAACAACCAGTGCAGATAGAGCCAGAGCGGCCATAGCTAAGTTATCAACCACCGCAACAGACTTACCAACAACCTCAACAAAGCTATCAACAACCTCGACCGAGCTATCAATCATGGCAACATGATCAACCGCCACCTCGTCCACCGCGTGCCCTGAAGGAACTTTTGAATAGGGAATACCCCTTCAAGACTAAAGCAGTGGCCAAGATGTTTCGCAGTTTGATGAAGAAACCTGACTTTCAGCTACCAGAGTCCAGGAGGCTAGAAGAAGTCGACAAGAAAGATCATCCGAAAGACTGTCCCTACCATAGGATGCTTGGAAACAAGATAGATGATTGCTTCACCTTCAAGAATTGGCTCGAGGATAACCTCCGGAAAGGGAACATAACGATTTCGAAGGAATACATGAAGGAGCCCCAAAAAGGAGGTTCCGTCAATGTTATTTCAACGGATCCTATTGTCTGATAGACCCGTACACTACTGACGATGGATGGAGTACTGTCTGGGCGAAGTCTTCAAAGAAAATTTTTGATCGCATCCAGACCGCTTCGGTGCGCACTTCAATTCAAAGTTCGAAACCTGCTAAACCGGCACTATCTCTTATGATTGAAGAACCTCCCCAGAAGGAGGAGAAGATCATGGAAGAAGAGAAGATCGAGGCTCCGAAGGGTAGAGTAGGGGCTGCTTTTCCTAGGATGGTTGTTTCTGATTCGAGGGAGAAATTCCTCGAACCTCTTACTCTGTATGATTATTTGCTCGCCCCGGTGGGATCTTATAATGATAAGAGTTTTGGTGTTGGCTACGTTTGACTGTCTCTAACCATTACGTAACTAACGACAACCAACCTAATCCGGATCACGATTTCGATACGAGTAATGCTTCTGAAATCATAAAAAACCTCGAGGGCCAAGACGGTTGAGAAGACGTTCACAAGAGTGGCTAGGAAAGCTCAGGAAGCGACGAGTCCGTTTGTTAATTCCAAGGAGCTTCGATCATGATAGAATTAAAGTTGTCAGATTCTGAAACAATTTCAAAAGAGCCAGTTGTTCGATTCAAGAGGAGATACCGCAGATTGAACACCGATAAATTCAGAAGAGATAACATAAGTCAATCTAAGAAGTGGAAAAGTTCTACCCCCGAGAGTGGGACCGAAGGATAAAGGAAAGTAGGTGGTTGCTCAGGAAAAGTCAACCCCAGCAGAGGAATTTCCCATTTAGGAAAAGATTGAAGAACCTGGTAATAAAGTGGACTATAACGTGCTAGCCCATCTTAGGAAGCTACCAGCCAAACTGAGCATCTACGACGCTCTGATCCTGTCAAAGGAGATGAGAGGAACTCTGTTCAAGGCCTTACTTAATCCAGAAATTTGTATAGCTCAAATGGCTGATAATTCCTTAGACGAGGTTTGTTCGTTAAAAGAACAACGCGGTGTTACTTTCACGGACAATGATTTACTACTTGGAACAGCTGATCAAAATCAACCGTTGTACATTTAAGTCTCTATCAGAAAATTCATGCTCTCCAGGGTGTTAGTTGATCTGGGAGCATCAATCAACATAATGAACCTTCAGACGTTAGCATAGTTGGAGATTGATGCCCGTGATCTTGAAGCAGACAGGATGTTACTGAGATGCATCAACAAGAAAGGAGAAAGAGTTCTTAGATCGATAACACTATTAATGAAGATCGGTGATTTGGCAAGAACAACTGCAAAATTCCACATAATTGATTCTGAGACATCATTTAACGCTCTACTAGGTTGGCTGTGGATCCATGAAAACTGGATGGTACCGTCGTCTCTGCACCAGTGCATAAAATATTATGGAGGGGGAGAACAGTGCATCAAAGGTGACTTACAACCGTTCTCCATACACGAAATCGGAATTCACGAAGATGCAGCCTACTACGCGCCTCCGAAGAAAACTATCTTTTCCAGAAATGTGATACCGAACGAAGAAAAAAGAGTTTGAGATGATGAAGAACCTGAAATTCTTGTTCAACAGTTACTCACCACTCCCTTACAGCGAGATGGTGAAGGTTTCTCCAGAACTCGCACCCGAGGTCGAGGCCGGGGACAAGGTTGTGGAAGAAATGGTGGAACAGTTGAACAGAAGAAACCGGTCATCGACGTTGATTGGGAGAATAGTTCCAAAGAAGAAGAAGTCAAGAAAGAAGCAATGAAAATAAATCAAAGGAAACCCGAGTTCAAGATCTCTCTTGAAGAAGAAAAGAATGAAGAATACAAAGCAATGTACGAGAAGATTAACCGATGTGTACATACTATGACCCTGACCCCGATCTATCCTAATAAGATCGAGGGTATGGTGGTCAAGGAAGTACATGGTGACGGTGCTAAGCTAATCAAGTTCTACCGTGGTGCTTCTTCTTCCAAAATTGAAAATGATGTAAAATTTGAAGATGTTGCTTCATCTGAATTAATGGAGTTGCTTTTTGAGTGGTATTCTCCCTGTGCTAAAAATTTGATACAACGTGGTGTCTTGCCTAAACAATTGACGAAAGGTCAATCACAACGCTTTGAAAAATTATGGAATAATGCCAGTCGACCTCCCAGTTCAAAGCATGGTCTCGGATTCGGCACAGTAGCGCCAGCTGATGATACAAGATTTTGCTTGGTTGTCACTTGTGAGCCTAATGAAGACTGCTTGGAAGCTTCAGGTAATCTTGAAGATCTACCAATCGGAGACCATCCGCCAGAATTTGAAGAAGAAATTAAATCTATAATGGACGAGTTAATGGAAGTTAACTTAGGTACTAGCGAAGAGCCTAGGCCGACCTTTGTTAGCTCCTTACTCAACAAAGAAGACTCTGAAAACATGATCAAGATACTAATGGAATTCAAGGACCGTTTTGCTTGGAGTTACGATGAAATGCTAGGATTAGCTCCAGAAGTCGCAGTTCACAGGCTAGGAGTGGATCACACTGCCGTTCCAGTTAGATAAGCTCCGAGAAGAATGCATCTAGAAATCGAGCAATTAGTTTAGCAGAAGTTAAGAAGCTAATCGACGCTAAATTTGTCCGTGAAGAACAATACCCGACTTGGTTAGCCAATGTGGTACCAGTCAGAAAGAAGAATGGTCAAATCAGAATCTGCGTGGATTTCAGAGATTTGAATAAAATGTGCCCAAAGGAAGAATTTCTGCTACCAATCCCAGAATTATTGATCGACATCGCTTCGACACACGAGATCTTCTCATTTATGGATGGATCTTTAGGATACAACCAGATAAAGATGACACCAGAAGATGAGAAGCTCACAGCCTTCAGAACGCCAATTGGAGTGTACTGCTACACAGTTATGCCTTTCAGATTGAAGAATGCAGGAGAAACCTACCAAAGAGCAATGACAAGGATTTTTGATGATCTCATTCACAACCAAGCCAAGTGCTACGTGGATGATGTGGTCATCAAGAGCAAACTGAAGGAAAATCACTTGTATGATTTGAGAATTGTTTTCGAGCAATTAAGGCAATTTAATCTTAAGATGAATCCACTGAAATACACCTTCAGCGTCGCCTCTGGGAAATTCTTAGGATTCAATGTTCGACATCGTAGAATTGAAATTGATCCGGAGAAGATTAAAGCTATCTTAGAAATGCCGCCTCCAAAAACTTTGAAACAACTATGATCTTTTCAAGGGAAGTTGGCATATCTTCGACTCTTTATCTCGACTTTGTCAAGTACGTGTCAGCCCTTCTCGGCATTGGTTAAAAAGGATGGCAAATTTGTTTGGGAAGAAAAATGCAAGCGGCCTTCAAGGACATTAATCAGTATTTAAAAACACCTCCTGTCTTGGCAGCCCCAGTCTCGGGTCGACCGTTGATACTTTATAGCACGGCTTTAGACGACTCCATCGGAGCCCTGCTAGCCCTGGTCAATGACGAGGGTAAAGAAAACACTCTCTACTACTTAAGTCATCGTCTGACTCTTACAGAAGTAAAGTATCCTTCAATTGAGAAGCATTGTTTGGCCCTGGTCTTTGCAGCTCAAAAGCTCAGGCACTACATGCTTTCTCATAAGGTCAACCTTATTTTGAAGTTTAATCCATTGCAATACTTGATGACCCGACCGACACTTTCTGGCAGACTTGCCAGGTGGTCGATGATACTATTGCAATTCGATATAACTTTCGTTCTACTTCGTGCCGTAAAGGGACAAGTCCTGGCAAACTTTCTCGCAACGCACCCTTTACCGGCAGAATCGCCTCTCAACGACGATTTGCCAGACGAGCAGATAATGAGCCTAGAAGACCCCGATGATCAGCGTTGGGAACTGTACTTCTATGGGGCATCTTCAGCACAGAAAGATAAAGAATTGTAAATGATAGTACCTGGTAAGGCAGGAATTGGACTAATATTTATAACACCGGAGCGGGGGATGTTAAAGTATTCCTACCATCTAACAGAACCGTGTACGAACAACGAAGCAGAATAGGAAGCCCTTGTAACTGGACTGGAGTTAACCATTCAGATGGGTATAACAGATATCAACACCTACGGAGATTCTCAGTTGATCATTCAACAAGTCGTCGGGCAGTACAGAATTCTGAAACCAAGGCTCGAACAATACTTTCAGTATGCCATGAAGCTGTTGGAGCAGATTCCGAATGTAATGATCTACAAGAACCCTAGAAAAGAAAATGCCCTTGCAGACGCGCTAGCCCACCTTGCAAAAGAATTTTCCTGCTTACAGGACGAGTCAGTTGAAATGTCAGTCCAGGGACGGCAGGTCCTCTCACAGGTCGACATGGATGCAATACACCAATCAGAAGGAAAGGAAGAAGAAACAGTTGCAACAGTGGCAGAAACTACAGAGAATTGACAGCAGCCATTAATCGACTACCTACAAACAGGAAACCTACAGGACGATAAGTCATTAGCCCATCAGATTAAGAAAAGAAATCTGTGATACTCATTAATAAACAATATGTTATACAGAAGGTCTTTCGATCAGATGTGGCTAAGGTGCCTGAACGGGTCCGAGGCTCGTGAAATTGTTAGGGAAGTGCTCTCAAGACTTTGTGGCGCTCATCAGTCAGGTCTGAAGATGAAAATGAAAATTAAAAGATTAGGGTACTACTAGCCCTCGATGATGACCAACTGCATGAGAGTTGCCAAGAGCTGTCACCTGTTCCAAGTGCATGGAGTGGTTCTACATCAACCTCCAAATGTGCTACATCCGAAAATCGCGTCGTGGCCATTTGAATGTTGGGGCACAGATATTGTGGGTCCGATAGAACCGCCTTCTTTAAGTGGACATCGCTTCATCCTTGCAGCGACATATTACTTTTCCAAGTGGGCAGAAGCAGTACCTCTCAGAGAAGTGAAAACACATCACGTGTTACAGTTCTTCAAGAATCAAGTCGTTTACCATTTCAGGGTACCACGCAGAATTATCTCAGACAACGGATCCGCTTTCAGAAGTACAAAGATCAACAATTTTGTCAGAAGGCACGGGATAGACTGGCGCTATTCGATGATTTACTACCCAAGAGAAAACTGCTTGGCCGAGTTTAATAAAACTCTTGTCCAAATTCTAAAGAAAACTTTGGACGATAACAAAAGAAATTGGCACGAGAAGTTGTTAGAAGCCTTATGGGTCTATAGAACGACTTTTAGAACTCCTACTCAGTCTACACCTTACGCTCTAGTGTACGGGTCTGAGGCAGTCTTGCCCTTGGAAGTTCAGCTTCCTTCTCTCAGAAATGTAGTTGCGAACATGATTACCGCAGAAGAAAATGCCAGGCTATGACTAGAAGAATTGGAAAGCTTGGAAGGGAAACAACTTTTAGCACAGTAGAATCTCGAACTGTATCAAGCTAAGATGATCCAGGCCCATGACAAACTGGTCTGCTCAAGGACATTCAAAGTCGGTAACTTGGTTCTAGTGCTCAGAAGACCTATTCTTGCACACCGCAAGATAAGAGGTAAATTTGAACCGACTTGGGAGGGGCCGTTCGTGGTCGAGACAGTCTACTCAGGAGGTTCCTACCAGCTCGTGGATTGCCGTGGAGAGCGACCAATGCTTCCAATCAATGGACGATATCTAAATAATTATTACGCAACCTGATGTTCCGAAGGATGGAGTCCCATCCCTAGGAGCACGGGCAGAGTAATCACTTGTAACTGGGTCCGAACCCAAAATTGAAGGGAAAAAAATGATTAAATGAATTAAAAAAAACAAAAATATGTGAAGAAAGAAATCATTATATTAATAAGTTTTGATCCTTCCTTTCAAGCCAATCTCACTCCTGATCTTTCCTCATGTTTTCCCTTTCCCTTAAAATCTGAAAAAGAATGAATAAGAATTTTCCATTAATAAGTAAATTTTCTTATTGTTCTCGTTCTATGTATAGCCCCTGATCCTTTCCTTGCTTTTTTTTTTGCAGGGAAATGTCGAACGTGCGGTTTGTTCTGAACTTTAAAGATGGTGTAAGTCTTACACTTAATGAAGAAGAACTGAAAGCTGGTGTCGTGATCGAGGTCGACTCAGACTTTGCACAGTTGAAGCTAGAATATGAAGAAACTGCCTGGACCACTGTAGACCTCGGGCAGTCCCATGGAAAGACTATGATGAAAATCAGTGAGAAGGTTCAGCATACTGCAAACCAGAAAAGGATGATTAGCGCGATCGACGACCACAAGATGAAATCAGTAATAACTGCCGCAGGAGGGAAGCTTGTCAGTGCCGTCCCTACCAAAATCCAGGGGGAGAGAAGAGCTACTTTGACTCCAACTCAAAGAAGAAATAAGAATCGCCGTATCCACAAAATGTTGAAGAAATTGACGGAAGAACAGAACAGGGAAGAAATTCTGACGACCGCAGCAGTAGTCCCAAGGAGGCCAGCCCTCAGGAGCACCATAGCAGAGGCTGTTCCAGAGGAGGTTACTACAGAGCCTGCACCTAATACAGTGATAATTCCAGGAGAACGTGCTGGCATGGAGCCGTACATCCCACAATACGTCACTAGACCCCGACAGTTCCAGATAATTTCAGAGCACGAGTTGGAGATGATCCAGAGGGTGCGGAAATAGAATTTTGAATATTTTCAGAGAATCCGAGGCAGATATGTCAACATCCTAGAAGAACTGGAGTTGCATACGGATGTCTTCTCCCACTACAAGCAGAGTGAGATCGTGGACTACGTCGACGAGCTGAAGAAGCAGGGTCTTGTAGGAAGACTATGAAACAAAACCTACTCCGAGCCAAAGAAATGGAAACGAGGCAAGGGGAGGATTACAATCCAATTCAGATGCTGCTACAACTTTGCTGATGACAAGAAAGGAAATCTGTCAGGGATACTCCACTACGACAAAGTGGATCCAATGCCAGTTCTAATTAAGAAAATGATAAAGAGGATGGTGGCTTGACGAGTCTTACCCGCCGATCGCATACTCAACAGTACCGCATAATCAACATTTATGCGAAAGGAGACTGCATTCCACCTCACGTGGACCATCAGAATTTCGTGAGACCGTTTTGCACCGTTTCCTTCATCAACCAATGCAACATCATGTTCAGGACAGAACTCCAGATACTCGGCCCCGGAGAATTCTGAGGGCCAGTAGAGATACCCCTATCGTTAGGCTCTGTCCTCGTACTACAAGGAAATGGTGCAAATGTGGCGAAGCACTGCATCCCAGGAGTTCCATACTAGCGGATCTCCATCACCTTCAGGAGGATAGACGAGAGCAAGATTCCAATCTACTTCTGTCCAGATCCAGAATTGGAGAATTTGCAGCCCTACGAGCTCTAAGCTACATGGTAGTAGCACACTTACGTGGGATTCTCCTCCGGAAAGTGGCATAGAAGGTGATGTTATCACCTATGCAGTTTACTTTTCAAACATGGATGAATCAAACAGACAGTTTTGTCAGACGACACGAAGATATCAGTACAGTTTGTGTTCAAACATACATGGATTTTGTAAAAGTATCTTTTCAGAAAGATGTCATCAGAAATGTTTTGATGTAATCACCTGATGTACTCTCGACATTTTTAATGAAAGTGACTACGCCGTGTTTTGCCTTCAGTTTCGTCCAATTGACTGCAAACGCAACTAAATCTGAGTTTGACCCGATTTAAAGAAAGTTGAACGAAGAACGATTTGAATGAAATAATAACAAACAAAAATGAAAATTCAATTTTAAAATCCGAATAAAACACAAAATGAAATTCAAAATCTCAAATTATAGACCAAAATAAATGAATGAAAACCTGAATCAAAATTAAATTTTAATAAAAAAAAATCAAGTCACTAAAAACAAAAACAATGAAAACGAATCTCCGAATATGAAATCCCCAGCCTCAGGTTGTTCTCAAATATTTTCGACTCTCTGCGATTCCTTCCCTCTTTTGAGAAGGTCAACTGAGTCTACTAACACAGAACCAAGAAATTTTCGATTTGGTTCTGATGGCATGGATTCATATCCTTCGCCAAACAATCAAACATTGACCAACTCTCTCGGGATGTGAAACACTTTCATGTCTCATTTCAATCTTCTACTGCACTGAACCTTCCACAGAATCTTCAAAACCAAATCAAATATTAACTTTTGGGATTGGCACCTAAATTCCAGTTCCCATCTTTCTGAGGCTGGTAACCAAATCCAGTTCTCATTTTGAGATCAATACTTAAATTTTGATTCTCTTCTCTGAATTTCCGCCAATCCCGCACCATTTTTGAGAAACTTTTTCACATCCTAATCCTCCGACTTGGGTATAAGACTGACAAGGAATCCTAATCTCCATGACCGCTAATCTCGCACTCTTTTCGAGAAACTTTTTCGCAGTCTAATCCTCCGACTTGGGTATAAGACCGATAAGGCATCCTATTCTCGGTGTCCGCTAATCTCACACTCTTTCCAAGAAACATTTTTGCATTCTAATCCTCCGACTTGGGTATAAGACCGACAATGCATCCTAATCTCGGTGTCCGCTTATCTCGCACTCTTTTCGAGAAACATTTTCGCATTCTAATCCTCAAACTTGGGTATAAGACCAACAAGGCATCCTAATCTCGGTGTCCGCTAAATTCACACTCTTCCAATAATCTTTTCCGCACTCCTGAAATCTCGAGGTCGGTACCTAACTTCCGACTCTCCTCCGAGACTGGTACCTAACTTCCAGTTCTCACCCTTTTCGAGGTCGGTACCTGTTGACCTCATTTTTGATGAGGTCTTCTCTTCTTCTCTTTAGTACTTAGGATCTAGCCTTAGGCTTTTCCTTTGACTATCCTAGAGGATTAGAATTGGGATCCACCACTTAGAAATTCAAACCACTTCTTAACTCCTCGCAAACTCCACAAACTCGATTGTAGACCCCTAATCACCTAGAGGGTTGAAATCAAATGTGGAAGTTTAAAGGATGAGTTCCTATGAGACTTTTCGGCCTTAGGACCGCCCCTGGTGACTCGGTCCGGTGAAGGGCTGACTTACACACACACTACACCTATACACTACACTTTAACACACCTCCTAAAAACACACCTATACCCAACTTGACCTCCTGACTCATGAAGGTGATTCACATGGATGGTCCTTAACCCCTAAGCCCTCAGGCAAGAGGGTTAGGAACAACATAGTGGATGCCTCAAATGAGTCCCTTCATGGCTCATGTGGGCTTGATATGGCTTCATGGCTCAACCAAAATGATTTCATTCCACTTACAATTACCCAATCTTCAATTTTCCAAATTTTTAATTTTTGACCCTAGGGACCCTACACCCGCCTAGCCTACCCAAAACCCTTGAAATTACCCAAATCCTCCAAAATTTCCAAATCACCCAAAATTCCCCAAAACCATTCCTAAACATTTCCTCACCAATCAAATTGATCATCCATTGCCAAAAATACCAAAAATTCCAAAAATACCCCCCAATACCCTCCAAATACCCAAAATGCCCCTCTTAGCCAAAAAATCCAAAAATTCAGAAAATTCCTAGAAAATTCCAGAAAATCCCAAATATTCCTAATTTCATTTTGTCTAACTACACCATGGGCCAATTTTGTCAATTTACCCCACTTTTATCAAAATCTCCAATTTGACCCATTTTTAACACAAAGTGAACCCAATGTCAAACCAAACCTACCCAATTGACCCAAATTCTGGTCCAATTCAATTCTAAACTTCAATTCAACATCCCCAACACTAAGCTAGACCAAATCCAAGCCCAATTTGATTGACATTTGAATCCAATTTCACTTTTGACCTTAAAGCCCAATTTGAACCCATGACCCAAACTTAGCTCAAACTCACCCAATTCAACTCCAATTAACCCCAAACCTTTCTAAACCTTCCTTAACATCCCCACAAATAAAACACTAACATAATTTGCCCAAAATTTAGACCCAAACCCCACTCAAATTCAACCCAAAGCTAAAAGACCCAATCTTGACCTAAACCCAAACCTAACCCAAATAAGCCCAAACCCCAAAATCAAAACCCAACCAAAGTCAAAACCTCTTTGAAACACTCCCATAAACATTTCCCAACATTAATTTTACAACAATTTCAACCCTAGCCCAACATTGGCCCAAGTTAGCTCAATTTGACCTACATTAACCCCTTTACCAAAGAAGCCCAAATCCAACCCAATTCAAACCCAAATCACTCCAAACTTGTTTCAAATCAATCATGACACATCCTTAGACAAAACTCAACATTTATTTGGCATGGCCCATTGCAAATTTTTCTATTCAAAAGTCCATTATCTAACCTAAAAGCCCACTCCCTTAAACCTTCCTAAAAGCCCACCTTTACCAAATTTTAAAAGCCCAAAGTCCATTTCCAAGCCCACATGAAACCTTTTCTTCATCATTCCTTTGATAATCCTATTTGACCAAAGTCTTAAACCATCACGAAATCAACCCATTTGTAGCATCATGACAAATCCCATCAATGGAATCCAAAGTTTTCAAAATTCCAAATAACCCTTTTCCATGCAAGTGAGCCAACCTTTTCCCCAAGCCATGAGCAAGCCAAATGAAGTCATGGAGCCATGCATAAGCCATATGCAAGCCATGGGGAGCCCTTTCCACCTCACCATGCCACTCATGGCAAGGAGAGGGGAGCCTTTCTTAAGCCTTCACTAAACCTTTTTTAACCCCATTCATGATACACTTTAACCAAAATTGGCCACCTCACCTTGGATGGGGACTTCACCACATATGTGAGGTCGACTCAAATGATCTCACATCAGCCCAAATCAAGCCTTGGTGAGTGAACCAAGCCAAAACCATGAATTGACCCAAATTGGACCAAAAATGCTCATTACACCCATGCCATTTAAATCCTTGACTTTACATACGGCATAACCCGATTGATTGTACCAAGATCGAAGCTCGATCATGTGAGTTTTCCTCAGCCAAAAACCTTGATGAATGGACCAAGCCAACCCTCATGGCCACCCAAGCTCCACCATAACCTTCCTTATTTAAACCCCACCTCCATGACCAAGTGGAAGAGATGCAAAGATTACCTTGGGTAAACTCGCGCAAATTGTTCCCTAAAGCTTCTCCAAGCACTCCTAAGCTCGATCCAATCATTTGGCCTCACCTCTTGGACAAAGGTATCAAATTTTTCTCCTCCAACCGAGCATGTTTTAATTTTCTCGTAATTATTCACATGTTTTAAGTATATCATCACCATATAGATGTGTGTTACTCGATTAGACGATCATTTTAAAAAAAAATTCATTCGATTTTGTTGAGAATCGAGGGAGATATCGAGGTTTGAAGTTGGACGGTTTTGGGTGAATAGAACTAGAGAGAGAAGCGGCGGCCGTCCGATCGGGCGTGTATCCAACGGACGGCGCTGATGGAGTTGGACGTGCAGCGCATCCATGAATAGAACCGCGCCGGCCAATCGAGGGAGCGACACGTGGCGATTGATCGGGAAAATGAAATATTTTATTTATTTTTGACCCTAAACTTCAAAAATGCATAACTTTGTGTAGAAAAATTATAAAAATAAAATAAAAATACCCTCTTGCTCAGTGAACAGAGGAGAATAATGTGGAAAAGAAATCATTTAATTTCATTGAGTATTTGATTTTTAATAATTTATTTACCTCTGCACATTTTCAATTCTCCATGCATGTATACAATTCACCATGGCATGAGACCATAGGGGTTTTGAAGCCTCGGATTTGGGAACATTCCACGAATTTTCCAAAGTCAGAGGCCATCCCTATGAAGAGTTATTGATTTTTCAACTCTAGGTTGCTAGTTTGAGTATTTTAATTCCAATAATTAGCATATTGTGAAATAAATTCTAGGAAAATTTGGTGATGTTTATTATGACTAGAGGACCCTAGGAAAAATAGGTTTTGACTTAACTCACTTGGAATAACCCTAATTTTCTTAAACACCCAAAATGGAGTTTTAATTAATTAGAGCTAATCATACATCAAATTGACTTGAAATCAATCTTCCACTGACCTTTAGTATCAGAGGAACCCACCATAAAAGTTTGAAGTCAATTCGACTTGGTTAGCCCTATCAAATGGGTTGATTAAGCCATTTAGCCAAAATTAAACTTAAAAAATTCATAACTTTCAAAATGCTTTTCAAAAATTCACCAAATTGGTTTTGGAGCCTCTCCGATATCAGGGGAATTTAAGAAAATTAAAATTTCAATTTTCTAAAAAAGTTAATTTTTTGCATTATTTTAATATTTTTAATAATTAAAAAATAATAAAAATCACAAAAATAATAAAATTCACCAAAATGTCACATTTTGAATTATAATCACTTAGGAACAAACCCCATATTTTTCTTAAGTCTATATGATGAGATATTAAATTTTAAAGCCCTAAGGTAATTTTAAAATTAAAAAAATGTATTTTTTAGTATTTCCACTAAAATAATTTTAATAAATCAAAGAAAAATCAGAAAATTGTAAAAATTGGTTCTCTGATTTCCTTGATATCAGAGAGATTTTTGAAAAATATAAAATTCATTTTTCAACCTTTATTTTATTTTTAAATTAATTAATACTCCAAAACTCAAAATAATTATAATAAAAAGAATATAATTCAAAAAATCACCAAAATTGGTCCAAGTGGTTCTCTAGTCATTAGAAATGTCTCATAATTTTCTTAAGGACAGAAACTTTCCCTTGGTCATATTATTAAATTTTCCTTGGAAATCCCTATTTTCCACCAAAAATAATTACATAAATAAATTAAATACAGAAAAATTACATTTTCTCCTCTAATGCCTTTATTGACATATGAGTGAAGTTACATAAAAATTTCAAATTCATTTGAGCTCAATTTAGTGAGTTATGGAATTAGTAAGCTTGAAGGGCAAAATGGTAATTAAAATTTTAACCATTAATTAAAACTTTAGGCTTAATAAAATGAAAAAGTAAAATATTTGATCTTAATCTGATTTGGATGATTGAAATTTAAATAATTAAAGGGTAGAAACCTACTAAACAATTTAAAAATAATTAAAATAAACCTTAATCAAATAATTAATTAAATTCTGGAAGAATAATAAAATTGGAATTATTAAAATAGGGATATTATTAGGAAGAGATTTGTTCTTTAATTTAAGAATCCCTAAATTAATCATCTCAATAATATTTAATTCCTAATTAAAATGATAATCCAAATTTAAGATTTAAAATGCTAAAAGACTTAATCATTAAATTAAATTAAAGTTAAATTATTTAAATTAAATCCTTTTAAAATTTCAATTAAATTAATACTTTAACAATTAAAATTAAATCATCTTTAAAACATAAAAAATAAAATATTAAATTAAAATTAAAAATAAACTTAAATTAAAATTTAAATTAAATTAAATTAAATTAAATTAAATTAAATTAAATTAAATTAAAACATATTAAATTAAATCAAATGAAATCAAATTAAATTAAATTAAATTAAATTAAATTAAATTAAATTAAATCAAATTAAATCAAATTAAATTAAATTAAATTAAATTAAATCATATTAAATTAAATTAAATTAAACTAAATTAAATTAAATTAAAATAAAAAATAAAATCAAGTTAAAATTAAAATTAGATTAAATTAAATAAATTAAATTAAAATTGAAACTAAACCAAATTAAATTAAATTAAAGTTAAATTAAATTGAATTAAAAATAACATCACCTAAGACATAAAGAATTCAAAAATAAATCTAAAACAACTCGAACACTATTCCGAACTTAAATCCATTAACCGAAATTAAATTAAATCATAAACCATTTGAACATCGATTTGCCCTCGAAAGCTTTTGTTGTCATAACTCACAAACGGAACGTTAAGTGAAGTGTTACTTCACTCATAGGATATTCAAATGTCCTAGTTCACTGAGTAAGATAACAACAAAACCTGAACTCCCGGACGATTAATTCATTTGTATAATTAAATTCTCTTGGACTTAAAATTATCCTAGAAATATTGAAAAGATGTTTAAGACTCGTCTTAAGCACTTCCTCGATATGATAGGATATTTATAAGAACAATTGAACTTAATTGTTCTTTGATGAAGAAAATCGTCCTCGAACCAAAATACAGAGAACCTAGACGTCATAGGAGGTGACTAGCGCATAGGAATAGGACCTTGGTAGAAAACCATAACCCTTCCCTTAGCTTTACCTAGGAACTTGCTTTAAATGCTTAAATATTCTAATTGTGTTTTAAGTGCGGCTTGGGATGACGGGAAGACCCTCCAGTGTACGCTTTTATTTTATTGCAGATTTACCTTATTGCAATTTATTTAATCGCATCGCACTTACTTTTCTTGCATGATAAACAACTGTTGCATGAAAACCCACACCTTTAGGATAACCCCCTAAAACTGAAACCAAAACTAAATTAAAAGTCATTACAAGATAAAATTCACCGCCACAACATTTCAAAATATAAAACAACTCAAAATTTAATCACAAATAGAACAACAAAACTACAACTACAACTAAATTAAAACGTCTTGTTGGATGATCGGGAATACCTCGGATGATGTAACCTACGTGTTGCTAACGGGATTTCCCACGGTCTAAATGAAAGTGTGGAACTCATTCGATTGAGTTTAGCGAATTCATCCGGACTAAGTGAATCGATAAAAATAACGATGCCGGAAGGATGGAACCGTGGGATCTTAACCGGTGTTGTTATAATCAACTTTAAGATTTGTTTAATTAAAATATTAAAAAACACCTGGATTTTAAGATTTTCTCTAAACCAGAACACTTCTCTCATCTCTCGATTTATGACTTCTAAAACTAAACCTCTGCAACAACAAGGAGCTCGGAGCATGGTGGGCGGCACGGCCATCATCATCGGCAAAACTCGAGTCTACTTCAACAAAACTTTCTTAGAATTAAATAATCGAGCCATAGGACTTCGAGGAAGTTTGCCTAGTGCAACATAAATCCTCGACTCTTCGTTAGGCATTTGCATGATCATATCATGTAAATTAAGCCCTAACCGGTCTTAGGACTCCGAGGTAGTCGTCCGATACGACATAAACCCTTACATCTTCGAGACTATTTGTATGATTTTATCATACGAATATAAGTCCTAACTAATTAAAATTAGCGAGATCAAAATACTAAATAAACATTAGGGCTTTCCTAAATCCAAGCCAAACAATAGGATAGTCGGGAAATTACCGGAGTTCGCTTTGAATATGTGATTTCTCCTACCTTTCTTCCTTTGGATTCCCAAAATAAAATGTTCCAAATTTGATCCATTCCCTATTGAAATTCCAAAATTCAATCCTTTGAAAAATTAAACTTTGAAATTCTTGAGAGCGAGAACTACGATTATTATCGAGAGTTTTCTTAGATGATTCCAGTCACTTAAGATGTAATTAACTATAGGGGCTTGCCCTTATAGGGAATTTTAAGAACCCGGGTAATATAAACCCTACTTAATTCATTTATATTAAGCGAGGGAACTTGTCGGCTTATAAAATTGGTTCGCGAGACCAAACGGATGTCACAAACCTTTCTAGTTTATCTAATTGAGCCCCATTATCAAGCAGTGTGTCTATTCTTCGGGATAGATACACGGTTTGTGTTGCGGTGCTCGTTTATGTAAACTATTCGGGATGTGAGATCAGTTTGATTTCATATCTTAAAATCTTCAAATTTAAAAATTATTTTCAAAATCAAATACTACTTTTCAAATTATTTATTTAAATTAAATTAAAAATTCACCGACAAATTCTGTAGGCGACCCCCCTTTTCAAAATATAAAACACCCAACCTAAAAATATGCCGACAGTACCTAACTTCCGACTCTCCTCCGATACTGGTACCTAACTTCCAGTTCTCACCCTTTTCGAGGTCGGTACCTAACTTCCGACTCTCCTCCGAGACTGGTACCTAACTTCCAGTTCTCACCCTTTTCGAGGTCAGTACCAAACTTCCAACTATCTTCCGAGACTGGTACTTAACTTCCAGTTCCCACCCTTTTTCGAGGTCGGTAACTAAATTTTGATTCTCTCTTCAAGGCTGGTACCTAAATTCCAGTTCTCTTTGCAATCCCGAGGTTGGAACCTAGGTTCCAATTCTCATTTTAAATTCAGAATTCCTGCGAAATCCACCTTGAAATCGATCTTAAATCAAATTTTAATTTCAACCAAAATCGAAACTCAAATCAAAATTCAAACTCAAAATTTAAGACTTGAAAAAAAAAAGAATGAAACTAATCTAAAATCCAATCTTTCTCCAGATCTTGTGAATTGGAATTCACCTCCTTTTCCCCAGCGAGAGTTATGGAATCTTCAGTCTTGGAGATTTACCTGACACTCCCCAGTGGAAATTTTCTACACTTTGTTCTAAGTGTGACACTTAGACGTCTGTGTTGGCTTTGTTGGTCTCTTTGGTCAACGCCAATACGCGCGGTGTGCTTGGTTAGCACACCACACCTATTGGTGGTCCATTTGTTGACCTCATTTTTGGTGAGGTCTTTTCATTCCTCTTAGTGCTTAGGATCTAGCCATAGGATTCTCCTTGACTATCCTAGAAGACTAGAGATGGAACCTACCATTTAGAAATTCAAACCAAATCTTGGTTCCCTTTGAAATCCAACATAGATGGTCATCGACCTCCAGAATCACTTGGAAGGTTGGGACCGATGTGTGAGAAGACAAAGTTGAACTCCATGGGATGTTCGAAGCCTTAGGAGCCTGCCACAGGTGACCTGGTCTTGGTGAGGTCTAGCTTGCACACACTGAACTTTCACATCCATCCTAAACCCTGAACCATCCTTACCTAATCTTGACCCCTGGTTCATGGGAGCACTCATGTGGCTGAGTCCAAACCCCTAGCTCCTTAGCTAAGAGGGTTAAGAACAACCCATGAGATGTTAAACATGGACATTTATTGGTCCATGGATCACTCTAAGCTATTCCACTCCCTTAACCATACCAAAATTTCACTTTTGCCAAAATTTCACTTTTGCCAAAATTTCTAGTTTTGACATTGGGTCATTAAGCCTACCCAAAATTACCTAATTTGCCCCTACAACCTCAAAATTTCCCAAAAATTACCCAAAATTCCCAAAAATCCTAAAAATTATTTTGATACAATTCCCACTTTTTAAATCCACCAAAATACCCCAATACCCTCCAAATAACCTCTCAATACCCTAAATACCCTCTTTGGCCCAAAAATCCAAAAATTCCCAGAAAATTCCATAAAATCCCAAATATTCCCAATTTCATTTTGGCCAACTACAGCATAGACTAATTTTGTCAAAATAAGCCATTTTCATCAAAAATCCCCAATTTGACCCATTTCTAACCTAAATGGACCAATGTTAAACCAAACCAACCTATTTGACATCAATCTTGCCCAATTTCAATTGTAAACTCTAATTCAACATCCCCACTACCAATCTAAACTAAATTAAAGTCCATATTGATTCACATTTGAGTTCAATTCCATTTGAAACCTAAATCCCCAATTTTGCCAATTTTATCCAAAATTCCCCAATTAACCTAATGTCAACTTTTTCTCCCCAAATTTCAATCATAAACCTTCCATGGCACTCATATGAAACCCATGCAACCTTCAATTGTCTCAATTTGAGCCTAAGGTTAACCTAAATCTATTTGAAAACAAAAAATACCACATTTTAACCTAAAGTGAATTCAAACCCTAAACCTACCAAATTGATTGGCCTAATCCCAAAATTTTTTCCCAATTGATGTTAGGAACTCTTCAATACATTCCCCCAGACCATTTGAAACTTTCAATTGGGTCTAAAACCCACCTTAAACTAACTTGGGCCCAACTTGATCCAACCTTGCCCAAATTAACCAAAATCCCAAAACCCACCTAATTGACTTTTTAATTGAACTCAAAACCTTTCCATGTCTTCATGAAAGTTCTTCATGACAATCATTTCTACAATGTTGCTCAAGACACTTGGACCTAAATTAAACCCAAACTCAAGTTAGCCTAAACTAAACCGAAGTGAGCCAAATTGAACCTATGGCCTAACCAAACCAAATTGAACCAAATGTTACTAAACCAAATCTTCCACAGCCACCATTTGAACCCTAGGAACCACCCTAGATCCACCTAGCCTAAGCTAAGTGAGCTATGGACCAAGGGTCCCCAATTTTAAGAGATCTCTTCCATTAAGTGGATAAATCTCCTTTTGCCTCACCCCAAAACCATCCCCTAACTGATTAATCACAATTAAACCTCTCCCTGACTCACCTAACCTCAGGTGCCAGCTCCCGTGTCCTTGCCGACCGGCCTAGTAACCATAGGTGGTCAAAACCGAGAGCCACCACTAGCCTATACACAACCAAACTTACCCAATTGGCCACCTCTACCAAATTAAACTTTGGAGCTCCATTGCCCTTCACCTAAGCAGCTGAATCCACCCCTCAATTGAGCCCTAGCTCAGTCCAATGGCCCTGGCCATTTAAACACCTCTTCTCGGCCATGAGAAAGGTGTTGAAATTTTTCTCAACAGAACCCCCCCAAATCATCCCCAGAGCTTCTCCTAGTCTAGAGAAGAACCCCACTGCTTTCCAGCCTTCATCCCCACTGGTTGAGCTCAATTTCAGAGCTTAATCTCAGGCCAGAAACAGGACAACCCTTGAAACTCCACAGAAACCTAATTAACTCTTCCCACACCTTCACCAGAGGTAGAGAAGAAGTTCCCCAGTGAAAGCCCCCTCACCAGACCAGCCATTTGTTCTATCGGCAAAGGTTTGAAATCGGACTTGGACGAAGTCATACCTAGGCAATTCACTGGGACTAGAGGCTTCATCCATAGGCTCCTCTAGCTCCAACGAACGTGTCAAACATATTCAATCGAGGCTACACCTCTTGAACCAAGGTATGGAAACTCCTCTTGCTCCCGAGCTTCCAGTGATTCTCCATTTTGTTACACATGATTTCAATGCGCATTAGCCGCATGGATTTGTAGCCCTTGCTTAGACAAGCATGTAGGAAGAAACCCCGTGCGATTTGGTTGAGAAATGAGTGAGATCTTAGGGCTAGAAGGTAGATGGTTCTCGACTCACACCAGTTGGGACAATGAACGGATGCCGTCAGATCTCATGTGTATCAGATGAATGGCCAGCATCAAGCCGAACAGATGGATGAAACATGAACCGCGGGCCGGGTGGCTGCCGAGTCAGAAGGCGGCATCGAATAGGAGTACGCCGCGTGGAGCTTCGACCCACCGTAGGTTGAGGTGGCGCCAACGTGGTTAAGTAAGAAATTACCAATTTTCTGATTTAATTAAATGCGCAGAACTTCAAAAATGCATATCTTTGTGTAGAAAAATCACAAAAATAAACTCAAAATACCCACTTGTTCAGTGAACAGATTAGAATATTGTGGAAAAATAATTGATCTATTTTGTTGAGTATTTTATTTTTAATTAATTTAATACTGATTTGAGTATTTTAATTCTCCATTCACATATACAATTCACCATGACATGAGACCATAGGGGTTTTTTAGCCTCTATTCTTGGGAACATTCCCTGAATTTTCCAAGGCCAGAGGGCACCCCTATGAAAAATTATTTATTTTCCAAATTTTTATGCTTGTCTTGGTACTTTAATTCCAGTAATTAGCATACTATTTGGAAAATTCTAGAAAAATTAGGATAGGTTCCCTATGACCAGAGGAACTTGGAATAATTATTTCATGGCTTAAAACATTATAAATAATCTTAATGGTTCACTTAACCTAAAATCAACCTTGAATCAATTAGGGCAAATTAAAAATAAAAATGACTTGAAATCTTTTCTCCACTGATCTTTAGGGTCAGAGGAAGCCCCATAAAAATTTTGAAATCAATTGGAAATATTTTAACCCACTAAATGAATTTTCTAAGTAACATGGCCTTTTTAAACTTTAAAAATTCATAAAACCCAAATGTATTTCAAAAATTCACCAAATTCATTTTGAGGCCTCTCTAGCATTAGAGAAGTCTAAGAAAATTAAAATTGGAATTTTTCTAAAATTTTCATTTTTAATCTATTTTTGAATATTTTAATAATTAAAAAATAATAAAAATCATAGAAAGAATAAAATTCATAAAAATGTTACATTTTGCTCCCTAATCACTTAAGAACCAACCAAGTATTTTTCCTAAGTCCCAAAACAAAGATATTGAATTTTAAAGGCTTAATGCATTTTTAATATTAAAAATGGATTTTTCAACCTTTCCCACTAAAATAATTCTGAAAATACAAAAAAAATAAAAAAAATATAAAATTTGTTTCTCTGAGTTTCTTGAGGTCAGAGAGATTTAATAAAAATTTAAAATTTAATTTTTAAGTTTAATTTTGTTTTATAATTAATTAATACTCCAAAATTTAAAATAATTATAATAAATAAAATATAATTTAAAAAATCACCAAAATTGGTCCAAGTGGTCCTCTTGTCAGTGGAAACCTCCCATAAATTTCCTAAGGACAGAAACTTTGTCTTGGTCATGTGATTGAATTTTCATTGAAAATCCTTATTTTCCACTAAAAAATTATATAAATTAAATTAAAAATAGAAAAATCACACTTTCTCCTCTAATGTCTTAATTGACATGTGTTTCAGGTGACATCAAATTTTTAAGTTCATTTGAGCTTGATTTAATTAATTATGGGATGGATAAGCTTAAGATGGCATTAAGGTAATTAAAAGGCTTTAACCTTAATTAATCTTTAGGCTTAACAAAGGGAGGGTAAAATATTTGATCTTAATTTCCATTTGGATGATCGAAACTAAGGGAGCTAAAGGGTAGAAACCCATTAATCGCCTTGAACATTTAAAAAAAAACCTTAATTAATTAAATCATTAAACTTTGGAAGTTAATTAAATAAGTAAATTATTAAGGTTGAGGGATTTTGACCCAGGAAGATTCTAATACTTTGAAGTTGAATCCCTAAATCAATTAATTGATCAAACATCACTTAATCACTACTAATGAAGTCATAATAAATAACATTTTGAAACTAAAAAGAATGATCTTGAAAATTTTATAATTAAATTAAAAGCTTAAAAGTACATAAGTTAATGAAAGATGATTTAAATTCAAATTAAGGTAACTTAAGATATTAAAATCAATCAATTTGAAATCACCCAAAACTAAGATCAAAACAAACTGAAATATTAAGACTAACTCAAAACAATTCACAATCAAGACATTAAAGTTTTAAACCAATTAAAAAAATATACATATATCCTGATTAAGTTACAACAAACTTAAATCATTAAAACTCAACTAAATTAAAGAAATCCAAAAACACCTTATCAATTTAAATGATCTAAAACATACAAAAAAAATCAATTTGGAAAATTTATAAGTGAATCACCTTTAAACCATCAACTCAACTTCAATTAAGAACGGTTAAATCCTCTTATGAACCGATTTGCCCCTAAAGGCTATCACTCTTATAATTCTTGAATAAAACATCAAGTGAAATGTCACTTCACTTACAGGATAATAAAACATCCTAATTCACTTAGAAAGAGTAATCTGGGTGATGGATTCATCACCACAATGAAACTAACTGAACTCAAAATAATCCCTAAAATGTTTAAGAAGATGTTCAAAATTTGGTTTCGAGCACTTCTCTAAATTGATGGGATGTTTTAAAAGAACAGTGAGACTTCATTATTCTTTGGTGAAGAAATCATCCTTAACAAAACACGAGAACCTAGACATCATAGGAAATGACTAGAAATAGGATTAGGATTTTGATAGACAACCAGAACCATCCCTTAGTCTTACCTAGGCATTTGCTCTGACATGTGTTTCAAGTGCAGATGTAAATGACAGGAGTACCCGCCAGGTACGCATATAAGTTTATTGCGATTTACTTTCTGCAATTTATTAAATGTCTTACTTTCATGTACTTATAAATGCATGAAAATGATCGAACCCAGCATGTTTTAAATAACTCAAAATTTAATCACCAACAAAAACAAAACTACAATTACAACTAAAATTAAAACGTCTCGTTGGATGATTGGGAATCCCTCGGATGATGTAACCCACGTGTTGCTAATGAGATTTCCCAAGGTCTAAATGAAAGTGTGGAACTCATTTAGTTAAGTTTAGCAAATTCATTTGGACTAAGTGACTCCGATGAAAATAGCGGTGCCAGGATGAAAGAACTGTGGGATCTTAATCGATTCTGCTTAATCAACTTTAAGATTTTTTTTAATTAAAACATTAAACCATCTCAATTTTCAACATTCCTAAACCAAAACACTTTTCTCATCTCTTGATTGCCACTTTCTAAAACTAAGCCTCTGCAACAACAAGGAGCTTGGAGCACAGTGGGCAGCATGGCCATCCTCATCAGCAAAACTTGTGTCTACTTCAGCAAAACCTTTCCTATTACTAAATAACCAAGCCATAGGATTTCGAGGTAGTTTGCCTAGTGCAACATAAATTCTCAGCTTTTCGTTAGGCATTTGCATAATCATGTTATGCAAATTAAGCCCTAACCAGTCTTAGGACTCCAAGGTAGTCGTTTGGTATGACATAAACCCTTACATCTTCGAGGCTATTCGTGTGATTATGTCATAAGTATAAGTCCTAATTAACTATAATTGGCAGGATTGAAACATTAAATAATTCTTTCAAATTGAAGCCAAATAATAGGATAGTCGCGAAGCCACCGAAGTTCACTTCGGGTCTATGACATTCCCTACTTCTCTTCCTTTGGATTCTCAAAATAAACTGTTCCAAATTTGATCCAATCCCTTTTTGAATTCCAAAATTCAATCCTTTGAAACCTTAAACTTTGAAATTCTTTAGAGTAAAACCACTGATCATTATCGAGAATTTTCTTAAATGATTCCTGTCATTTAAGATGTATTTAACTATAGGGGCTTGCCATTATAGGGATCTTTAAGAACCCAGGTAATATAAACCCTGCTTAATTCCTTTATATTAAGCAGGGGAACTTGTCGGCTTATAAAAATGGTTCGCAGACCAAACGGATGTCACAAATCTTCTAGTTTATTTAATCGAGCCCCACAATCAAGCAGTGGGTCTGTTCCTCGGGATAGAAATATGGTTTGTGATGCGGTGCTCGTTTATATAAACTATTTGGGATGTGAGATCAGTTTGATTTCATATCTTAAAAATTTCAAACATAAAATTATTTTTAAAATCAAATGCTACTTTCCAAATTATATATACATTTAAATTAAATTTAAAATATAAAAATTCACCGATAACTTCTATAGGCCACCCCTTTTCAAAATACAAAACACACAACCTAAAAATATGCCGACATGGGTCAAGGATTGATCATTTTGACAGAAGTTGACTATTTGGACAAAAGTTAACCTATTAGGTCAATGGGTTGGTCATTGGGTCAAGGATTGACCATTTTGACCAAAGTTGACTTTTTGGTCAAAGATTGGCATTAGGTCAAAAATTGACTATTTTGACTAAAATTGACTTTTTGGTCAAAAGTTGACCTAATGGGTCAATGGGTTGTTCATTGGGTCAAGGATTGACCATTATGACCAAAGTTGTCTTTTTGGTCAAAAGTTGACCTATTTAGGTAAATGAGGCGGTCATTAGGTCTAAAATTGATAATTTTAAGTAAAATTGACTATTTGGTCAAAAGTTGACCTATTGGGTCAATGTGTCGGTCATTGGGTCAAGGATTAACCATTTTGGCCAAAGTTGACTTTTTAGTCAAAACTTGACAAATTGGGTCAAAGGGTTGGCTATTGGATCAAGGATTGATCATTTTCACCAACGTTGACATTTAGGTCATTGTGTCAAAAATTGACCGTTTTGATCAAATTTGACTTTTTGATCAAAAGTTGACCTTTTGGGTCAATAAGGTGGTCATTAGGTCAAAAATTGACAATTTTGACCAAAATTGACTTTTTGTCAAAAGTTGACCTATTGTGTTAATGGGTTGGTCATTGGGTCAAGGAATGACCATTTTGACCAAAGTTGACTTTTTGGTCAAAATTTGACCTATTGGGTCAATAATTGGTCATTTAGTCAAAAATTTACTATTTTGACCAAAATTGACTTTTTGGTCAAAAGTCGATCTATCGGGTCAGTGGATTGGTAATTGGGTCAAGGATTGACAATTTTGACCAAAGTTTACATTTTGGTCAAAAGTCGACCTATTGGGTCAATGGGTTTGTCATTGGGTCAATGATTGACCATTATGACCAAAGTTGACTTTTTGGTCAGGGATTGACTTCTTGGGTCAATAATTTGTCATTAGGTCAAAATTTGACTATTTCGACTCAAATTGACTTTTTGTTCAAAAGTTGACCTACTGGGTCAATGTGTTGGTCGTTGGGTGACCATTATGACCAAAGTTGACTTTTTGGTCAAAAGTTGACCTAATTGGTCAATGGGTGGTCACTAGGTCAAAAATTGATTATTTTACCAAAATTGACTTTTTGGTCAAAAGTTGACCTTTTGTTTTATGGGTTTGTCATTGGGTCAAGGATTGACCATTTTGAACAAAGTGGACTTTTTGGTCAGAGATTGACTTATTGGGTCAATAATTGGTCATTAATTTAAATATTGACTATTTTGACAAAAATTTACTTTTTGGTCAAAAGTTGACCTATTAAGCCAATGGGTTGGTCATTGGGTCAAGGATTGATCATTTTGACTGAAGTTGAGTTTTTGGTCAAAAGTTAACCTATTGGGTCAATGGGTTAGTCATTGGGTCATGGATGACCATTTTGACCAAAGTTGACTTTTTGGTCAAAAGTTGACCATTGGGTCAATGGGTTGGTTATTAGGTCAAAATTTGACCATTTTAACCAAAGTTGACTTTTTGGTCAAAAGTTGACCTATTGGGTCAATGGGTGGTCATTAGGTTAAAAATTACTATTTTGGCTAAAATTATCTTATTTATCAAAGGTTAATCTATTAGGTCAATGGGTATGTCATTGGTTCAAGTATTAACCATTTTGACGAAAGTTGATTTTTTGGTCAAAAGTTGAATTATTGGGTCAATTGGTTGGCCTTTGGGTCAAGGATTGACCATTTTGACCAAAGTTAACTTTTGGTCAAAAGTTGACATTTTGGGTCATGGGGTGGTCATAAGGTAAAAAATTGATTTTTTTGACAAAAATTAATTTTTTGTTCAAAAGTTGACCTATTAGGTCATTGGGTCAATGATTGACCATTTTGACTAAAGTTAACATTTTGGTCAAAAGTTGACATATTGGGTCAATCGGTTGGTCATTGGGTCAAGGATTGACCATTTTAACCAAAGTTGACATTTTGGTTAGAGATTGACTTATTGGGTCAATAACTGATCATTACGTCAAAAATTGATTATTTTGACCAAAACTGAATTTTTTATCAAAAGTTGACCCATTGGGTCAATGGGGTGGTCATTGTGTCAGAAATTGACTATTTGACCAAAGTTGACTTTTTGGTCAAAAGTTGACCTATCAGGTTAGTCGTTCGGTCATTGTGTCGAGAATTGACCATTTTGACTGAAACTTGACTTTTTGGTTAAAAGTTGACTTGCTTGGGTCGATAGATTGATAGGTTGATGATTGACCATTTTAGTTAAAGTTGACTTTGCTCGGAGATCGACTTATTAGATCGAAAAATTGGTCATTAGGTCAAGAAATGACTATTTTTACCAAAATTGACTTTTTCGATCAAAACTTGACCTATTTGGTTAGTGGGTTGGTCATTGGATTAAGGATTGACAATTTTGACCAAAGTTGACTTTTTAATTAGAGATTGACTTATTGGATCAATAATTGGTCATTAGGCCAAAAATTAACTATTTTGACCAAAGTTGACTTTTTGGTAAGAGATTAACTTATTGGGTCAATAATTGGTCATTAGATCAAATATTGACTATTTTGATCAAAATTAACTATTTGGTCAAATATCGAACTATTGGGTCAATGGGTTGTTCATTGGGTCAAGGATTGATCATTTTGACAAAAGTTGATTTTTTGGTCACAAGTTGACCAAATGAGTTAATGGGTTGGTCATTGGGTTAAGGATTGACCATTTTGACCAAAGTTAACTTTTTTGGTTAGAGATTGACTTATTGGGTTAATAATTGGTAATTAGGTCAAAAATTGATTATTTTGACCAAAAAAATAAATTTTTGGTCAAAAGTTGACCCATTGGGTCGATGGAGTTGTCATTCGGTCAGAAATTGACCATTTTGACCAAAGTTAACTTTTTAGTCAAAAGTTGACCTTTGGGTCAATGGGGTGGTCATTGGGTCAAAAATTCACTATTTTGACCAAGATTAACTTTTTGGTCGAAAGTCGATCGATTAGGCACAATGGGTTGGTCATTGGCTCAAGAATTGACCATTTTGCCAAAGTTGACTTTTGGTTTAAAAGTTGACCTGTTGGGTCAATGGGTTGGTCATTAGGACAAGGATTGACCATTTTGGCCAAAGTTGACTTTTTAGTTAGAGATTGACTTATTGGGTGAATAATTGGTCATTATGTCAAAAATTGACTATTTCTACCAAAATTGACATGTTGTTGAAAACATGACCCATAGGGTCAATGGGGTGATCATTGAGTCAGAAATTGACCATTTTCACAAAAGTTGAATTTTTAGTCAAAAGTTGACCTATTGGGTCAATGGGTTGGTCATTGGGTTAATGATTGACCATTTTTACTAAATTTGTCTTTTTGGTCAGAGATTGACTTATTGGGTCAGCAGTTTGTCATTAGGTCAAAATTGAAAATTTTCATAAAAATTAAATTTTCGGTCAAAAGTTAACCCATTGGGTCAATGGGGTGGTCGTTGTGTCAAAAATTAACCATTCTGACCGAAGTTGACTTTTTGGTCAAAAGTTTACGTATTGGCTCAATGGGTTAGTAATTGGGTCAGAAACTGACCATTTTGACAAAACTTGACTTTTTGGTCAAAAGTTGACTTATTGAGTTAATGGGAGATCGTTACATCAAAAATTGACTATTTTGACTAAAATTGACTTTTTGGACAAAATTTGACCTATTGGGTCAATGGGTTGGTCATTGGGTCAAGGATTGACCATTTTGATCAAAGTTGACTTTTAGTCAAAAGTTGACCTATTTAGGTCAATGGTTTGGTCATTGGGTCAAGGATTGACAATTTTGACCAAAGTTGACTTTTCTTGTAAGAGATTGACTTATTGGGTCAATAATTGGTCATTCGGTCAAAAATTAGCTATTTTGACCACCTTTTTGGTCAAATATTGACCTATTTGGTCAATGGGTTGGTCATTTGGTCAAGGTTTGACAATTTTGACCAAAGTTGACTTTTTGGTTAAAAGTTGACCTATTGGGTCAGTAGGGTGGTTATTAGGTCAAAAATTGACTATTTTGACCAAAGTTTACTTTTTGGTCAAAAGTTGACCTGTAGGGTCAATGGGTTGGTCATTGGGTCAAGGATTGAACATTTTGACCAAAGTTAACTTTTTGGTAAAAGGTCTTCATTGGGTCAATGGGTTGGTCATTGTTTCAAGGATTGTCAATTTTTACCAATGTTGACTTTTTGGTCACAGATTGACTTATTAGGTTAATAATTGGTCATTAAGTTCAAAATTGACTATTTTGACGAAAGAATGACTCTTTGGTCAAAAGTTGACCTATTTGGTCAATGGGATTGATCATTTTGACCAAAGTTGACTTTTTGGTCAAAAATTAACTATTTTATCCAAAATTGACTTTTTGGTCAAAAGTTGACCTATTGGCTCAATGGGATGGTCATTGGGTCAAGGATTGACCATTTTGACCAAAGTTGATGTTTTTGTCAAAAGTTGACCTATTGGGTCAATGGGTTTGTTATTGAGTAAGAAATTGCCCATTTTCACCAGAGTTGACTTTTTGGTCAAAAGTTGACCTATTGGGTCAATTGGATGTTCATTAGGTCCAAAATTGACAATATCGACCAAAATATACTTTTTGGTCAAAAGTTGACATATTGGGTCAATGGGTTGCTCATTGGGTCAGGGATTGACCATTTTGACCAAAGTTAACTTTTTGGTCAAAATTTAACCTATTGGGTCAATGGGTTGGTCATTAAGTCAAGGTTTGACTAGTTCGACCAATGTTGACTTGTTGGTCAAAAGTTGACATATTTTGTCAATTGGATGGTCATTAGGTCCAAAATTGATTATATCGACCAAAATTTACTTTTTGGTCAAAAGTTGACATATTGGGTCAATGGGTTGGTCATTGGGTCAAGGAATGACCATTTTGACTAAAGTTGGCTTTTTGGTCAAAATTTAACCTATTGGATCAATGGGTTGGTTATTGGGTCAAGGTTTGACCATTTTGACCAAAGTTGACGTTTTGGTCAGAGGTTGGCTTATTAGGTCAATAATTGGTCATTAGGTCATTAATTAACTATTTTGACCAAAATTGACATTTTGATCAAAAGTTGATCTATTAAGCTAGTGGGTTGGTCTTTGCGTAAGGATTTACCATTTTGACCGAAGTTGACTTTTTGATTAAAAGTTGACCTATTGGGTCAACGGTTGGTCATGGGTCAAGGATTGACCATTATGACCAAAGTTGACTTTTTAGTCAAAGATTGACTTATTGGGTCAAAAATTGGTTATTAGATCAAAAATTGGCTACTTGTACCAAAATTGACTTTTTGGTCAAAGTTAACCTATTGGGTAAATGGGGTGGTAATTGGGTCAGAAATTGACCATTTTGACCAAAGTTGACGTTTTGGGTATTGGCCAAAAATGGGTGGTAATTAGGTCGAAACTTGACTATAATGGCCAAAATTAACTTTTTGGTCAAAAGTTGGCCTATTGGTCAATGGGTTAATCATTGGGTCAAGGATTGACAATTTTGACCAAAGTTGATTTTTTTGTCAAAAGTTGACCTTTCGGGTCAATGGGATAGCCATTGGGTCAAGGATTGACCATTTTGACCAAAGTTGACTTTTTGGTCAGAGATTGACTTATTGGTTTAATAATTGGTCATTAGGTCAAAAATCGACTATTTTGACCAAAATTGACCTTTTGGTCAAAAGTTGACATATTGGGTTAATGCGTTGGTCATTGCGTCAAGGATTGATCATTTTGACCAAAGTTGACTTTTTGGTCAAAAGTTGACATGTTGGGTCAATGGGTTGGTCATTGGGTTAAGGATTGACCATTTTGACCAAAGTAAACTTTTTGGTCAAAAGTTGACCTATGAGGTTAATGGTTTGGTCATGGAGTCAAAGATATACCATTTTGATCAAGTTGGCTTTTTGGTCAGAGATTGACTTATTGGGTCAACAATTTGTTTTTTGGTTAAAAATTAACTATTTTAACCAAATTAACTTTTTGGTCAAAAGTTGACCAGTTGGCTCAATGGGTTGGTAATTGGGTCAAGGATAGACCATTTTTACCGAGGTTGACTTTTTGGTCAAAAGTTAACCTATTGGGTCAATGGGTTGGTCATTGGGTCAGAAATTGACCATTTTGACCAAAGTTGGCTTTTGGGTCAAAAGTTCACCTATTAGGTGAATGGGGTGGTCATTAGTTTAAAATTTTACTATTATGACCAAAATTGACTTTTTGGTCAAAAGGTGACCTATAGGGTCGATGGGTTAGTCATTGGGTCAAGGATTGACCATTTTGACCAAGTTGACTTTTTGGTCAAAAGTTGATATATTAGGTCGATGGGTTGGTCATTGGGCCGTGGATTGACCATTTCGACCTAAGTTGACTTTTTGGTCAAAACTTGACTTATTGGGTCAATTGGGTGGTCATTAGGTCAAAAATTAATTATATTAACCAAAATTAAAATTTTGGTCAAAAGTTGACATATTTGGTCAATGGGTTGGTCATTGGGTCAAGGATTGACCATTATGACAGAAGTTAACTTTTTGGTCAAAAGTTGACGTATTGAGTCAATGGGTAGGTCATTGGGTCAAAAATTAACCATTATGGTCAAAGTTGACTTTTTGGTCAGGGATTGATTTATTGGGTCAATAATTGGTCATTAGGTCAATAATTGGCTATTTTGACTAAAATTGACATTTTGTTTAAAAGTTGACCTATTGTGTCAATGAGTTGGTCATTAGGTCAAGAATTGACCATTTTGACCAAAGTTGATTTTTTGGTCAAATGTTGACCTATTGGATTAATGGGTTTATCATTGGGTCAGAAATTGAACATTTTGAGCAAAGTTGACTTTTTGGTCAAAAGTTGTCCTATTGGGTCAATGGGTGGTCATTAGTTCAAAAATTGACTATTTCGACAAAAATGACTTTTTGTTTGAAAGTTTACCGATTGGGTCAATAGGTTAAGCATTGACCATTTTGACTAAATTTAACTTTTTGGTTAAATGTTGGCCTATTTGGTGAATGGGTTGTTCTTTGGTTCAAGGATTGACCATTTTGACCAAAGTTGACTTTTTGGGTCAATAATTGGTCATCAGGCCAAAAATTTACTATTTTGACTAAAATTGAATTTTTGGTCAAAAGTTAACCCTTTGGGTCAACGGGGTGGTCGTTGGGTCATGGATTGACCTTTGACAAAAGTTGACTTTTTGGTCAAAAGTTGACCTATTGAGCAATGAGTTTGTCATTGGGTCAGAAATTGAACATTTTGACCAAAGTTAACTTTTTGGTCAAAAGTTGACCTATTAGGTCAATGGGTGGTCATTAGTTCAAAAATTGACTATTTTGAGAAATATGACTTTTTGTTCAAAAGTTGACCTATTGGGTCAATAGGTAAACGATTGACCATTTTAACCAAATTTGACTTTTCAGTTAAAAGTTGACCTATTTGGTCAATGGGTTGTTCATTGGTTCAAGGATTGACCATTTTGACCAAAGTTAACTTTTTTGTCAGAGATTGACTTATTGGGTCAATAATTGCTCATTTCTCCAAAAATTGACTATTTTGACTAAAATTGAATTTTTGGTCAAAAGTTGACCCTATGGGTCAACGAGGTGGTCGTTGGGTCATAGATTGACCTTTGATAAAAGTTGACTTTTTGGTCAAAAGTTGACTTATTGGCTCAATTGGGTGGTAATTAGGTCAAAAATTGACTATTTTAACCAAAATTGACTTTTTGGTTAAAAGTTGACTTATTAGGTTAATGAATTGGTCGTTGGGTCAAGGATTGACCATTTTGACCAAAGTTGACTGTTTGGTCAAAAGTTGATCTATTGGCTAAATGGGTTGGTCATTGGGTTCAAAATTGACCATTTTAACCAAAGTTGACTTTTTGCTCAAAAGTTGACCTATTGTGTCAATGTGGTGGCATTAAGTCAAAAATTGAAAATTTTAACCAAAATTGACTTTTTGGTTAGAAGTTGACCTATTGGGTCAACGGTTTGGTCTTTGGGTCAAGGATTAACCATTTTTGACTAAATTTGACTTTTTGGTTAAAAGTTGACCTTTCGGGTCAATGGGTTGGTCATTGGGTCAAGGATTGACCATTTTGACCAAAGTTGACTTTCTAGTCAGAGATTGACTTATTGGGTCAATAATTGGTCATTAGGCCAAAAATTGACTATTTTGACCAAAATTAAATTTTTGGTCAAAAGTTGAACCTTTGGGTCAACGGGGTGGTCGTTGGGTCATGGACTGACCATTTGGGCAAAAGTTGACATTTTGGTCAAAAGTTAACATATTGGGTCAATGAGTTGGTCATTGGGGTCAGAAATTGACCATTTTGACAAAAGTTCACTTTTTGGTCAAAAGTTGACTTATTGGATCAATGGGTTGGTCATTGGGTCAGAAATTGACCATTTTGACCAAAGTAGACTTTTTGTCAAAAGTTGACCTTTTGGGTCATGGGGTGGTCATTATGTCAAAATTTGATTTTTTTGACCAAAATTAACTTTTTGGTCAAAAGTTGACTATTAGGTCATCGGATCGAAGGATTGACCATTTTACCGAAGTTGACTTTTTGATCGAGATTGACTTATTAGATCAATAATCGGTCATTAGGTCTAAAATTGATTATTTTGACCAAAATTGAATTTTAGTCAATTAGTCGACAATAGATCAATGGGGTGAGTCATTAGGTCGAAGCAATTAGCTGAAGCTTGACGAGCTTGTTTGGTCAAAAGTTGACCTATTGGGTCAAGGGTTCAGTCATTGTTTTAGAAATTAACCATTTTGAGCAAACTTGACTTTTTGGTTAAAGGTTGACTTATTGGGTTAATGGGTTGGTCAATGGATCAATGATTGACCATTTTGACCAAAGTTAACTTTTTGCTCAGAGATTGACTTATTGGGTAAATAATTAGTCATTAGGTCAAAAATTGACTATTTTGACCAAAATTTAATTTTTCGGTCAAAAGTTAACCAATTTGGTCAACGGGGTGGTCATTGGGTCAGAAATTGACCATTTTGACCTAAGTTGACTTTTAGGTCAAAAGTTGACATATTGGGTCAATGGGATGGTCATTAGGTCAAAAATTGACTATTTTGACATAAATTGACTTTTTGGTTAAAACTTGACCTATTGGGTCAATGGGTTGGTCTTTGGGTCGACGATTGACCATTTTGACCAAAGTTGACTTTTTGGTTAAAAATTTGACGTATTGGGTCAATGGGTTGGTCATTGGGTCAAAAATTGACCATTTTGATCGTGGTTAACTTTTTGGTGAAAAGATAACCTATTCGGTCAATTGGGTGGTAATTAAATCAAAAATTGACTATTTTGACCAAAATTGACTTTTTTGTCAAAAGTTGACCTATTGGGTCATTGGGTCAACGATGACCATTTTGGTCAAAGTTGACTTTTTGGTCAAAAGTTGACCTACTGGATCAATGGGTTGGTCATAGAGTCAAGGATTGACCATTTTGACAAAAATTGACTTTTCGGTCATAGATTGACTTATTGGATCAATAGGCCAAAAATTGACTATTTAGATCAAAATTGAATTTTTGGTCAAAAATTGACCCATTAATTTGAATGAAAGTGGTCATTAGATCGAGATTGGCCATTTTGACCGAAAGTTGATTTTTTTCAAAAGTTGACATATTGGGTCGATGGGTGGTCACTCGGTTCAAAAATACTATTTTGACCAAAATTGACTTTTTGGTCAAAAGTTGATCTATTGGGTCAATGTGTATGTCATTGGTTCAAGTATTGACCATTTTGACTAAAATTTTTTTTTTTGATCAAAGGTTGACCCATTAGGTCAATGGGTTGGTCATTAAGTCAAGGATTAACCTTTTCGACCAAAGTTAACTTTTGGTTAGAAGTTGACCTTTTAAGTCAATGGGGTGGTCATAAGGTAAAAAATTCATTTTTTTGACTAAAATTGACTTTTTGGCCAAAGATTGACCTATTGGGTCATTGGGTCAAGGATTGACGATTTTGACCAAAGTTGACTGTTTGGTCAAAAGTTGACATAGTGGGTAAAACGGTTGGTCATTAGGCCAAAGATTGACCATTTTGACCAAAGTTAACTTTTTGGTCAGAGATTAACTTATTGGGTCAATAATTGGTCATCAGGTCAAAAATTAATTATTTTGACAAAAATTGAATTTTAGGTCAAAAGTTGACCCATTGAGTTAATGGGGTGGTCATTGTGTCAGAAATTGACCATTTTGACCAAAGTTAACTTTTTGGTCAAAAGTTGACCTGATGGGTCGGGGTTCGGTCAATGTGGTCATTAGGTCAAAAATTGACTATTTTGACAAAAATTAAATTTTAAAAGTTGACCCAGTGGGTCGATGAGGTGATCATTGGGTAAAAAATTGACCATTTTGACCAAAGTTGACTTTCTGGCCAAAAGTTGACCTAATGGGTCAATGGGGTGGTCATTTGGTCAAAAATTTACTATTTTGACCAAATTGACTTTTTGGTAAAAATTTGACCTATTAGGCAATGGGTTGGTCATTGGGTTAAGGATTGACCTTTTTGACCTATGTTGACTTTTTGTTCAAAAGTTGACCTCTTGGGTCAATGGGTTGGTCATTGGGTCAAGGATTGACCATTTTAGCCAAAGTTGACTTTTTGTTCAGAGATTGACTTATTGGGTGAATAATTGGACATTAGGTAAAAAATTGACAATTTGACCAAAATTGACATTTTTGTCAAAAGTGGAATTTTTGAGTCAATAGGTTGGTCGTTGGGTCATAAATTGACCATTTTGACGAAGGTTAACTTTTTGGTCGAAAGTGGACCTATTGGGTCAATGGGGTGGTCATTAGGTCAAAAATTGACCTATTGGGTCATTGGGTCAGAAATTGACCATTTTGACCAAAGTTGACTTTTTGGTTAAAAGTTGACCTATTGGGTCAATGGAGTATTCTTTGGGTCAAGGATTAACCGTTTTGCCCAAAGTTGACTTTTTGGTTGACGATTGACTTATTGGGTCAATAATTGGTCATTAGGTCAAAAATTCACTATTTTGATCAAAATTGAATTTTTGGTCAAAAGTTAACCCACCGGGTCAATAGGGTGGTCTTTGTGTCATAAATTGATAAATTTGACCAAAGTTGACTTTTCTAGTCAAAAGTTGACATATTGGTTCAATGGGGTGGTTATTAGTTCAAAATTTGACTATTTTGACCAAAATTAACTTTTTTGTCAAAAGTTGACCTTTCGGGTAAATGGGTTGGTCATTGGGTCAAGGATTGACCACTTTGACCAAAGTTAATTTTTTGGTAAGAGATTGACTTATTGGATCAATAATTGTTCATTAGGTCAAAAATTAACTATTTTGACCAAAATTGACTTTTTGGTTAAAAGTTACCTATCAGATCAATATGTTTGTCATTGGGACGAAAATTAATCATTTTGACCAAAGTTGACTTTTTGGTAAAAAGTTGACCTTTTTGATCAATGGGTTGGTCATTAGGTTACAAATTGACCATTTTAACCAAAGTTGACATATTGGGTTAATGGGTTGGTCATTCGGTCGAAAATTGACTATTTTGACCAAAATTGACATTTTGGTCAAAAGTTGACCTATTGGATCGATTGGTTGGTCATTGGGTCAAGGATTGACCATTTTGACCAAAGTTGACCTTTTAGCCAGAGATTGACTTATTGGGTCAATGGGGTAGTCATTAGGTCAAAAATTGACTATTTTGACTTCAATTAACTTTTTGTTCAAAAGCCGGCCTACTGGATCATTGGATCAAGGATTGACCATTTTGATCAAAGTTGATTTTTTGGTCAAAAGCAGACCTATTGGGTCAATGGGTTGGTCATTGGGTCAAGGATTCACCATTTTGACCAATGTTGACTTTTTTGTCAGCAATTGACTTGTTGGGTCAATAATTGGTCATTAGGTAAAAAATTAACTATTTTGACCAAAATTGAATTTTTGGTCCAAATTTGATTTATTAATTTAATGCACTAGTCATTGCGTGAAGAATTGACCATTTTAACCAAAATTGACTTTTTGGCCAGAGATTGACTTATTGGGTTAATGGGGTAGTCATTAGGTAAAAAATTGAATATTTTGGCCAAAATTGACTTTTTAGTCAAAAGTTGGCCTATTGGTTCATTGGGTCAAGGATTGACCATGTTGATCAAAGATGATTTTTTGGTCAAAAGTTGACTTATTGGGTCAATGGGTTGGAGTCGTATTGGGTCAATGGGTTGGTCATTGAATCAAGGACAGACCATTTTGTCAAATGTTGACTTTTTGGTCGAAGATTGAGTTATTCGATCAATATTTGGTCAATAGGTCAAAAATTGACTATTTTTTCCAAAATTAAATTTTCGGTCAAACGTTGACTCATTGGGTCGATGGGATGGTAATTGGGTTAGAAATTAACAATTTTGACCAAGTTGACTTTCTGGTCAAAAGTGACATATTGGGTAAATTTGGTGGTCATTAAGTTAAAAATTGACTATTTTGATCAAAATTGACTTTTTGGTAAAAAGTTGACCTCTTAGGCCAATGGGTTAATCATTAGGTCAAGGAATGACAAAGTTGACTTTTTGTTTAAAATTTGACCTATTGGGTCAATGGGTTGGTCATTGGGTCAAGGATTGACCATTTTGGCCAAAGTTTACTTTTTGGTCAGAGATTGACTTATTGGGTCAATGGGGTGGTCATTAGGTAAAAAATTGACTATTTTGACCAAAATTGACTTTTTGGTCAAAAGTTGACCTTTTGGCTCATTGGGTTAAGCGATTGACTTATTGGGTCAGTAATTGGTCATTAGGTCAAAAATTGATTGTTATGACCAAAATTTAATTTTTGGTGAAAAATTGACCCATTGGGTTAATGAGGTGGTCATTGGGTCAGAAATTAACCATTTTAACTAAAGCTTACTTTTTAGTCAAAAGTTGACCTATTGGGTCAATGAGGTGGTCATTAGGTCAAAAAATGACTATTTTGAACAAAATTGGCTTTTTGGCTAAAAGTTGACCTATTGGTCGAATGTGTGGTCATTAGGTCAAAAATTGACTATTTTGACCAAAATTGACTTTTTGGTCAAAAGTTGACCTATTGGGTTAACGGGGTGGTCATTGGATCAGAAATTGACCATTTTACCAAATTTGAATTTTTGGTCAAAAGTTAACCTATTGGTTCAATGGGAAGGTCATTAGGTTAAAAATTGACTATTCTGACCAAAATTGACTTTTTGGTCTAAAGTTGACCTATTGGGTCATTGGGTCAAGAATTGACCATATTGACCAAAGTTGACTTTTTGGTTAAAAGTTGACCTATTGGGTCAATGGGTTTGTCATTGGGTCAAGGATTGACCATGTTGACCAAAGTTGACTTTTTTGTCAGAGATTGACTTATTGGGTCAATAATAGGTCATTAGGTCAAAATTGACTATTTGACCCTTTTGACCCAAATTAAATTTTCGATCAAAAGTTGACCCAATGGATCAATGGGGTGGTCATTAGGTCAAAAATTGACTATATTGACCAAAATTAACTTTTGGTCAAATCTTGACCTATTGGGTTAATGGGTTGGTCATTGGGTCAAGGATTGACTATTTTGACTAAAGTTGTCTTTTTGGTCAAAAGTTGTCCTATTGGGTCAATGGGTTGGTCATTGGGTCAAGGATTGACCATTTTGACCAAAGTTGACTTTTTGGTCAGAGATTATCTTATTAGATCAATAATTGTTCATTAGGTTAAAAATTAACTATTTTGACCAAAATTGACTTTTTGGTCAAAAGTTGACCTGTCAGATCAATAGGTTTATCATTGGGTCGAAAATTGATCATTATGACCAAAGTTGACATATTGGGTAAATGGGGTGGTTATTAAGTCGACAAATAACTATTTTGACCAAAATTGACTTTTTTGTAAAAAGTTGACCTATTGGGTAAATGGGTTGGTTATAAGGTCAAGGATTGACCATTTTCACCAAAGTTGACTTTTTAGCTAGAGAATGACTTATTGGGTCAATGGGGTGGTCATTAGGTCAAAAATTGACTATTTCGACCAAAATTGACTTTTTGGTCAAAAGTTGACCAATTGGGTCATTGGGACAAGGATTGACCAAAGTTGACTTTTTGGTCAAAAGTTAACCTATTGGGTCAATGGGTTGGTCATTGGGTCAAGGATTCACAATTTTGACGAAACTTCACTTTTTTTGTCAGAGATTGACTTATTGGGTCAATAATTGTTCATAAGGCCAAAAATTAACTATTTTAACCTAAATTGATTTTTTGGTCCAAAGTTGACTTACTGCGTTAATGCACTGCTCATTGGGTCAAGAATTGATCATTTTGACCAAAGTTGACTTTTTCGTTAAAAGCTGACATATTCGGTCAATGGGTTGGTCATTGGGTCAAGCATTCACCATTTTGACCAAAGTTGACTTTTTGTTCGGAGATTGAGTTATTGGGTCAATGTGGTGGTCATTAGGTCAAAAATTGACTATTTTGACCAAAAATTAACTTTTTGGTCAAAAGTTGACCTATTGGTTCATTGGGTCAAGGATTAACCAATTTGTCTAAAGTTAACTTTTTGGTCAAAAGTTGACCTATTGGGTCAATGGGTTGGTCAAGGGGTCAAGGATTGACTATTTTAACTAAAGTTGACTTTTTGTGTCAAAGATTGAGTTATTGGGTTAATAATTGGTCATTAGGTCAAAAATTATCTATTTTGATCAAAATTAATTTTTTGGTCAAAAGTTGACCCATTGGGTCGATGGGGTGGTCTTTGGGTCAGAAATTGACCATTTGACCAATCTTGACTTTCTGGTCAAAAGTTGACCTATTGGGTCAATGGGGTGGTCATTAGGTCAAAAATTCACTATTTTGACCAAAATTATCTTTTTGGTTAAAAGTTGACCTATTGGGACAATGGGTTGGTCATTGGGTCAATGATTGACCATTTTGACCAAAGTTGACTTTTTGTTCAAAAGTTGACCTATTGGGTCAATGGGTTGGTCATTGGGTCAAGGAATGACCATTCTTGCCAAAGTTAACTTTTTGGTCAAAGATTGACTTATTGGGTGAATAATTGGTCATTAGGTCAAAAATTGACTATTTTGACAAAAATTGACATTTTGGTAAAAAGTTGACATATTGTGTCAATGGGTTAGCCATTGGGTCAAGGATTGACCATTTTGACCAAAGTTGACTTTTTGGATAAAAGTTGACTTATTGGGTCAATGGGTTAGAAATTGACCATCTTGACCAAAGTTGACTTTTGGTCAAAAGTTGACCTTTTGGGTAAATGGGTGGTCATTAGCTCAAAATTGACTATTTTGACTAAATTTGACTTTTTGGTCAAAAGTTGACCTATTGGGTCATTGGGTCAAGGATTGACCATTTTGACCAATGTTGAATTTTTGGTTAAAAGTTGACCTATTGGGTCAATGAGTTTTTCATTGGGTCAAGGATTGACCATATTGACCAAAGTTGACTTTTTTGTCAGAGATTGACTTATTGGGTTAACGGGTTGGTTATTGGGTCAAGAATTGACCCTCTTGATCAAAGTTGACTTTTTGGTCATTGGGTCAGAAATTAACCAAGTTGGCAAAAGTTGACTTTTTGGTCAAAAATTCATCTATTTGGTCGATGGGGTGGTCAATAGGTCAAAAATTGACAATATTGACCAAAATTGACTTTTTGGTTAAAAGTTGACCTATTTAGTCTATGGGTTGGTCATTAGGTCAAGGATTTACCATTTTGACAAAAGTTGATTTTTTGTTTAAAAGTTCAGATATTGTTCAATGGGTTGGTTATTGGGTCAGAAATTGACCATTTTAACTAAAGTTGACTTTTTGGTCAAAAGTTGACCTATTGGGTCAATGGGGGTGGTTGTTAGGTTAAAAATTGACAATTTTGACCAAAATTTACTTTTTTGTCAAAAGTTGACCAATTGGGTCAATGGGTATGTCATAGTGTCAAGGATTGACCATTTTGACCAAAATTCACATTTTGGTCAATAGTTGACCCATTGAGTCAATGCGGTGGTCATTAGGTCAAAAATTTACTTTTTTGACAAAAATTGACGTTTTTATCAAAAGTTGACATATTGGGTCAATGGGTTGGTCATTTGGTCAAGGATTGACCATTTTGACCTAAGTTGACTTTTTGGTAATAAGTTAACCTATTGGGTAAATGGGTAGGTCATCGGGTCAAGGATTGACCATTTTGACCAAAGTTGACTTTTTGGTTAAAGATTAACTAATTGGGTCTATAACTGGTCATTAGGTCAAAGATTGATTATTTTGACCAAAATTAACATTTTGGTCAAAAGTTGACCTATTGGGTCAGTAGGTTGGTCATTGGGTCATAAATTGACCATTTTGACCAAAGTTGACTTCTTGGTCAAAAGTTGACCAATTAGGTCAATTGGGTCGTCATTAAGTCAAAAATTGAATATTTTCAAAAATTTACAATTTTGACCAAAATTGTCTTTTAGGGTCAAGGATTGACCATTTTGACCAAAGTTGTCTTCTTGATCAAAAGTTGACCTATTGGGTCTATGGGTTTATCATTGGGTCAAGAATTGACCATTTTGACTAAACTTGACTTTTTGGTCAAAAGTTGACCTATTGGGTTAATGGGGTGGTCATTAGGTCTAAAAATGACAATATTGATAAAAAATAACTTTTTGGTCAAAAGTTAACCTATTGGGTCAATGGGTTGGTCATTGGGTCAAGGATTGACCATTTTTACTAAAGTTGACTTTTTGGTCAAAAGTTGACCTATTGGGTAAATGGGTTCGTCATTGGGTCAAAGATTGACCATTTCGACCAAAGTTGACTTTTTGGTCAGAGATTGACTTATTGGGTCAATAATTGGTCATTCTTTCAAAAATTGATTATTTTTACTTTTTAGCCAGAGATTGACTTATTGTGCCAATTGGGTGGTTATTATGTCAGAAATTGACCATTTTGACCAATGTTAACTTTTTGTCAAAAGTTGACCTATTGGGTCATTGAGTTAGTCATTGGATTAGAATCTCACCATTTTTTCCAAACTTGACTTTTTGTGTCAAAAGTTGACCTATTTGGTCAATGGGGTGGTTGTTAGGTAAAAAATTGATTATTTTGACTAAAATAGACTTTTTACTCAAAGGTTGACCTATTGGGTCAATGGGTTGGTAATTGGGTCAAAGATTGACCATTTTGACCAAAGTTAACTTTTTGGTCAATAGTTGACCTATTGGGTCAATATGTTGGTTATTGGGTTAAGGATTGACCATTTTGACCAAAGTTGAATTTTTGTTCGTTGGGTCAGAAATTAAACATTTTGACCAAAGTTGACTTTTTGGTCAAAAGTTGACTTGTTAGGACAATGGGGCGGTCATTATGTCGAAAATTGACTTTTTTGACTAAAATTCACTTTTAGGTCAAAAGTTCACCTATTGGGTCAATGGGTTTGTAATTGGGTCAAGGATTGACCATTTAGAACAAAGTTAACTTTTTTGCGAGATATTGACTTATTGGGTCAATGGAGTGGTCATTAGGTTAAAAATTGACTATTTTGACAAAAATTGACTTTTTGGTCAAAAGTTGGCCTATCAGATCAATTGCTTGGTCATTGGGTCAAAAATTGATCATTTTGACTAAAGTTGACGTTTTGGTAAGAAGTTGAACTATTTGGTCAATGGGTTGGTCATTGGGTCAAAAATTTACCATTTTAACCAAAGTTGACCTATTGGATCAATGGGTTGATCATTTGGTCAAAAATTGACTATTTTGACCAAAATTGTCTTTTGGTCAAAAGTTGACCTATTGGGCCAATGGGTGGTCATTAGGTCAAAAATTGACTATTTTAACGAAAATTGACTTTTTGGTCAAAAGTTGACCTATTGGGTTAACGGGGGTGGTCATTGGGTTAGTAATTGACAATTTTGACCAAAGTTGATTTTTTTGTCAAAAGTTGACCTATTGGCTCAATGGGATGGTCATTACGTCAAAAATTGATTATTTTGATGAAAATTATCTTTTTGGTAAAAAGTTGACCTGTTAGGTTAATGGGATGGTCATTGGGTCAAGGATTGACCATTTTGACCAAAGTTGACTTTATGGTCAAAAGTTGATCTATTTGATCAATGGGTTAAGCATTGGTTCAAGGATTGACCATTTTGATCAAAGTTTACATTTTCATCCGAGATTGACTTATTGGGTCAATAATTGGTCTTTAGGTCAAAAATTGACTATTTTGACAAAAACTAATTTTTTGGTCAAAGTTGACTTATTGGATCATTTGGTCAAGATTGACCATTTGACCAAAGTTGGCTATTTTAACCAAAATTGACTTTTTGGTCAAAGTTGACCTATTAGGCCACTGGGTGGTCATTAGGTCGAAAACTTAACTATTTTGACCAAAATTGACTTATTGGTCAAAAGTTGACCTATTGGGTCAACAAGGTGGTCATTTGGTCAGAAATTGACCATTTTGACTAAAGTTGACTTTTTGGTCAAAAGTTGACCTGTTGGGTCAATGGGATGTTCATTAGGACAAAAATTGACTACTTTGACCAAATTTGCCTTTTTGGTAAAAAGTTGTCCAATTTCGTCAATGGGTATGTCACTGAGTCAAGGATTGGTCATTTTGACCAAAGTTAACTTTATGGTCAAAAGTTGACCTATTGGGTCAATGGCTTAAGCATTGGGTCAAGGACTGACCATATTGACCAAAGTTGACTTTTTGGTCAGAGATTTACTTATTGGGTCTATAACTGGTCATTAGGTCAAGCATTCGCTATTTTGACCAACATGGTCATTTTGACCAAAGTTGACTTTTTGGTCAAAAGTTGACCTATTGGGTCAATGGCTTAAGCATTGGGTCAAGGACTGACCGTATTGACCAAAGTTGATTTTTTGGACAGAGATTTACTTATTGGGTCTATAACTGGTCATTAGGTCAAGCATTCGCTATTTTGACCAAAAATAACTTTTTGGTCAAAACCTGACCAATTGGGTCAATGGGTTGGTCATTGGGTCAGAAATTGACCATTTTGACCAAAGTTGACTTTTTGATTAAAAGTTGACCTATTAGGTCAATTGGGTGGTCATTAAGTCAAAAATTGACTATTTTGACCAAAATTACATTTTGGTCAAAATTTGACATATTTGGTCAATGGGATGGTCATTGGGTCAAGGATTGACCATTTTGACCAAAGTTGTCTTTTTGGTCAAAAGTTGACCTATTGGGTCTGGTGGCGATGGAAAAAATATCATGGATGATGATGATGATGTCATCATTTCATCGCCATCCAATATATCATATCAATGTCAAGGAGTCGCCATCTAATATTAGCCTAGTTTTATTCGTATAAATCCTATGAAGGATTTAGAGAATTTTTAGGACTAATAGTAGAAAAAGGTGTTTATGATAATTCTTATATGAGGATATTCTAGAATAACGTATTCTAGAATTTTCATGTTAAGAAAATCATGGTAAACCAGAGATTTCTGTTTTGGATCTCCTATAGAGGTAAGCCTTTATAGTTAATTACATCTTAAACAATTCTCGATTGTTTAAGAAAACTTCTGATTAATGTTAATCATTTGTTTTCTAAAAGATTTATTTTAAGGAGAGATGAACCCACTATCACTCCCAAATGTCGTTATATCATGTTATTGAATACTTTAGGTATTATGTCTAACCTAAAGGTTTTGGTTTTGTTGTCATGTCGTTGTTGTGTTGAAAAATTTCAGGTTATATGTCTAACCTAAAAGTTTTGTTTTGTTGTCAATGTTATTGTCTTGTTGAAAAGTTTCAGGTTATATGTCTAACCTAAAAGTTTTGTTTTGTTTTGTTGCTAATATTCCGTCGTCGGCGTCCTGCAAAATAGAGTTAGCACACCCTATGACATGCAAAGAAAATCTAAACGGAATTTCTTGTCTTCATCCTGCGAAGAAAATATCGTCAGAAATAATATCACAGAATATTTTTTTTTTGAATGTTAAGTTATTTTGAAATGTCAACTTCATGCTAATCATGTTGTTTTTAAAATGTCAAATTTTCGTTGATTATGTCAACATCGGATTTATGTTGGTTATGTCAATTTTATAATGTCGAATTATGTTGAATTGATCTCGAGTTTGAGCTTAAATTCCAGGTTCGTGTCTATCAAAAGATTTAAAGTTAAATTCAATACTAATCGAACTAACTTGGGTTCATGTCTCGGTTGAACCTAAGTTAAATTCAATGTTGATTGAATTTAATTAACTTGAGTTCATGTTTGTTTGAACTTAAGTTAAAAGGTTTAAAGTTAAATTCAATATTGATTGAATTAACTTGGATTCATGTCTGATTGAATCTTAGTTAAATTCAATGTTGATTGAATTTGATTAACTCGAGTTCATGTATGTCTGAACTTAAGTTAAAAGGTTTAAATTCAATATTGATTGAATTAACTTGGATTCATGTCTGATTGAATCTAAGTTAAATTCAATGTCGATTGAATATGATTAACTCGAGTTCATGTCTGTTTGAACTTAAGTTAAAAGGTTTAAAGTTAAATTCAATTTTGATTGAATTAATTTGGATTCATGTCTGATTGAATCTAAGTTAAATTCAATGTTGATTGAATTTGATTAACTCGAGTTCATGTCTGTTTGAACTTAAGTTAGAAGGTTTAAAGTTAAATTCAATATTGATTGAATTAACTTGGATTCATGTCTTATTGAATCTAAGTTAAATTCAATGTTGATTGAATTTGATTAACTCGAGTTCATGTTTGTTTGAACTTAAGTTAATAGGTTTGGTTTTGGATGAACTTAATTAAATTTTAAACCTTGTTTAAATAGGATTTAAAGGTTAATCAAGCTTCAATAAGTTAGACTTAATTAGAATTATAGTACCATTCAAATCCATTTTAGGTAAGGTTTAAGTCTTAATCAAGTCTATTTTGTTGGACCTAGATTTAAGATTGTCTTAAGTTCATTAGGGGTTGAACTCAAGTTCAGTTTGATTTAAGTCTAATGTAGATTAGACTTAACTTTGGTTTGGGTTGAATTTAGGTTCAATGTGGATTAGACCTAAGATTTAGATTAACTTGAGTTCAAGTTTGATTGAATTCAAATTAGGTCATGTTTGAGTTTAAGTTAGGTTCAATATGGATTGGACCTAAGATTTGGGTTAACTTGAGTTCAAGTTGGATTGAACTCGAGTTAGGTTATGTTTGAGTTTAAGTTAGGTTCAATTTGGATTGAACCTAAGATTTGGGTTAACCTGAGTTCATGTTGGATTGAATTCAAGTTGGGTTATGTTTGAGTTAGGTTCAATGTGGATTGAACCTAAAGTTTAGGTTAACTTGAGTTTAAGTTGGGTTGGGTTTAGGTTAGGTTCACTGTGGTTTTAACCTAAGGTTTAGGTTAGGTTTAGGTTAGGTTCAATGTGGGTTGAACCTAAGGTTTAGGTTATTTTGGGTTTAAGTTAGGTTGGACCAAAGTTAGATTAGGTTTAGGTTAGGTTCAATGTGGGTTGAACCTAAGGTTTAGGTTAACTTGGGTTCAAGTTAGGTTGGATTCAAGTTAGATTAGGTTTAGGTTAGGTTCAATGTGGGTTGAACCTAAGGTTTAGGTTAACTTGAGTTCAAGTTGTATTGGACTCAAGTTAGGTTATGCTTGCCTAAGTTTGGTTTAACTTGAGTCTAATATGGGTTAGACTTAAGTTTGGTTTGATTTTGACTTAGGTTCATGTCAGGTTGAACTTAAGTTTGGTTTGACTTAAGTCTAATGTAGGTTAGACTTAAGTTAGGTTTAGGTTTAATTTAGGTTCAGTGTAGATTGGATTTAAGTTTGACTTAGATCTAACTAAGTTTGGTTTGACATAAGTCTAAATGGGTTAGACTTAAGTCGAGTTTGTTTTTGTTAAACCTTGGTTAATTAAGGCTTAATGGTCTTATTAAGTCTAAGGTTTAGACCTAATTAGGATTTGAATTCAGTTAAGCCTTAGTTAGTTAAGGCTTAATGGTTTAATTAGATCTAATGGTTAGATCTAATTAGGGTTTAGGTTTGATTAAACCTTAGTTAGTTAAGGCTTAATGGTTTAATTAGGTCTAAGGGTTAGACCTAATTAGGGTTTAAGTTTGATTAAACCTTAGTTAGTTAAGGCTTAATGGTTTAATTAGGTCTAAGGGTTAGACCTAATTAGGGTTTAAGTTTGATTAAACCTTAGTTAGTTAAGGTCTAATGGTTTAATTAGGTCTAATGGGTTAGACCTAATTAGGGTTTAGGTTTTATTAAACCTTAGTTAGTTAAGGTTTAATGGTTTAATTAGGTATAAGGGTTAGACCTAATTAGGGTTTAGGTTTGATTAAACCTTAGTTAGTTAAGGCTTAATGGTTTAATTAAGTCTACAGGGTTAGACTCAATTAGGGTTGAAGTTTGATTAAACCTTAGTTAGTTAAGGCTTAATGGTTTAATTAGGTCTACAGGGTTAGACCTAATTAGGGTTTAAGTTTGATTAAACCTTAGTTAGTTAAGGCTTAATGGTTTAATTAGGTCTAAGGGTTAGACCTAAATAGGGTTTAAGTTTAATTAAACCTTAGTTAGTTAAGGCTTAACGGTTTAATTAGGTCTAAGGGTTAGACCTAATTAGGGTTTAAGTTTAATTAAACCTTAGTTAGTTAAGGTTTAATGGGTTAATTAGGTCTAAGGGTTAGACCTAATTAGGGTTTAAGTTTAATTAAACCTTAGTTAGTTAAGGTCTAATGGTTTAATTAGGTCTAATGGGTTAGACCTAATTAGGGTTTAAGTTTGATTAAGCCTTAGTTAGTTAAGGCTTAATGGTTTAATTAGCTCTAAGGGTTAGACCTAATTAGGGTTTAGGTTTTATTAAACCTTAGTTAGTTAAGGTTTTAATGTTTAATTAGGTCTAAGTGTTAGACCCAATTAGGGTTTAAGTTTGATTAAACCTTAGTTAGTTAAGGCTTAATGGTTTAATTAGATTCAAGGGTTAGACTCAATTAGGGTTTAGGTTTTATTAAACCTTAGTTAGTTAAGGTTTAATGGTTTAATTAGGTCTAAGGGTTAGACCTAATTAGGGTTTAGGTTTGATTAAACCTTAGTTAGTTGAGGCTTAATGGTTTAATTAGGTCTAATGGGTTAGACGTAATTAGGGTTTGTGCTTGATTAAACCTTAGTTAGTTAAGGTTTAATGGTTTAATTAGATCTAATGGGTTAGACCTTATTAAGGTTTAGGTTTGATTAAACCTTAGTTAGTTAAGGTTTAATGGTTTAATTAGGTCTAATGGGTTAGACCTAATTAGGGTTAATGCTTGATTAAACCTTAGTTAGTTAAGGTTTAATGGTTTAATTAGGTCTAATGGGTTAGACCTAATTAGGGGTTGAGCTTGATTAAACCTTAGTTAGTTAAGGTTTAATGGTTTAATTAGATCTAATGAGTTAGACCTAATTAAGGTTTAGGTTTGATTAAACCTTAGTTAGTTAATGTTTAATGGTTTAATTAGGTCTAATGGGTTAGGACTTAATTAGGATTTAGGTTTTATTAAACCTTAGTTAGTTAAGGTTTAATAGTTTAATTAGATATAATGGGTTAGACCTAATTAGGGTTAGGTTTTATTAAACCTTAGTTAGTTAAGGTTTAATGGTTTAATTAGATCTAATGGGTTAGACCTAATTAGGGTTTAGGTTTAATTAAACCTTAGTTAGTTAAGGTTTAATGGTTTAATTAGGTCTAATGGGTTAGAACTGCAATTAGGGTTTAGGTTTGATTAAACCTTAGTTAGTTAAGGTTTAATGGTTTAATTAGATTCAATGGGTTAGACTCTAATTAGGTTTAGGTTTGATTAAACTTAATGTTTAAGGAGGTTAATTAAGTTTAATATGTCCTTAAACTTAATTAAAGGTTTGATTTGTATTAAACCTAATTTTGTTAAGGTTTAATGGGTTAATTAAGTTTAATATGTCCTTAAACTTAATTAAAAGAGTTTGATTTTGATCAATTAAGTTTAATATGTCCTTAAACTTAATTAAAGAGTTTGACTTTGATTAATTAAGTCTAATATGTCCTTAAACTTAATTAAAAGGTTTTGATTTTGTATTAAACCTAATTTAAGTAAGGTTTAATGGGTTAATTAAGTTTAATATGTCTTCAAACTTAATTAAAGATTTGATTTTATATTAAACCTAATTTAGGTAAGGTTTAATAGGTTAATTAAGTTTAATATGTCCTTAAACTTAATTAAAGGTTTGATTTTGTATTAAACCTAATTTAGGTAAGGTTTAATAGGTTAATTAAGTTTAATATGTCTTTAAACTTAATTAAAGATTTGATTTTCATATTAAACCTAATTTAGGTAAGGTTTAATGGGTTAATTAAGTTTAATATGTCCTTAAACTTAATTAAAGAGTTTGATTTTTGTATTAAACCCTAAGGTTTAATGATTTAATTAGGTTTAAGTTGTCTTTAAACCTAATTATTGTTTGATTTGAGTTGGATTCATCACTTGCTTAATCCATGATGAGATGGATTAAATATGTGAAGAGGAGGTTTTGAATTATTAATTTTAAAATTAATAAATCTTAACCTTATTTCAAAATGTCGTTTAGATTGTTTTGATGACTTGAGAATTATTGTTTTAGGATTGTTGTCTGTTATTCTAATGTTCTCAATCATTTTACATTTAAATTTTCCAATTTTCCAAATTTTATAATTAGTTTTAAAAATAATTACAAAATATCATTGAAATTAGGAAATCATATCCTAGAGAGCTATCCTAGCCTTAGAAAAATCAGAAGATGTGCCTAAGGACTTAAAGGTAATTCCCTAAAAATTTCATATTTTTCTGACTTGTAAATAATTTTTAATAATTAAATACTCCAGAGAGTATTTAATTAATCAAAAATTAAATACTAAGAATAAAATTATGATTTTGGTCTCATAATTTTCTCCTCTTCAAGAGTTTTCCAGAGGTATTTTTATTTTATTTTTATGACCTCTGGATCAAAAGATATGAATTTTTGAAGTTTTTAAGGTTTCCCTAAATTAATCCAGCCCAGAAAAATCCAGGCGCTGCCACGTGTCCTCGTACGATCGATGGGCGGGAAGATCCGCTGCGCGGATCCGAACACCGAACACGGCGCGGTTTGATCTGGGCCGTCTGTTCCGAAACCCGAAATCTGACGGCTGGATTAATCCAGATAATTCAGAAAATTCCTGAACCGTCCAACTTCAAAACTCAATATCTCACTCATTTCTCAACGAAATTGAGTGATTTTTTTTAATCGAACGTCTCGACGAGAGTCACCCATCCATACGGTGATGAATAGTTTTTGAGAGGTCAAATGGTACAGATTTGGAATATGTATTAAACCCAATAATTTTGATAATTGCATCCATACCTTTGCCTTAATCCATTTGGAATCGATTTGATTGTTTGAGGAGCTTCCCCTTAGATTCCTTGAGGTGGATTTCAACTCAATTTGACTCAATTTGGTTTGAAATTGGGTGGAATTTGGGATTCCACTATGTAGGTGGCGCGAGTCACCTTAAGTGGGTTTGGAGCCAAATTGGCTAGGTTGGGTGAGTCGATGTGGCTAGATTTTGCTATGGCTCTAAAGTTGGGAACCTTAGGCACAATATTGTTGTAGAAGGACAAGAGATTTGAGCATCCTACCTAGGTTTTCCAAGTTGGTTTTTCTCTCTTGGATATTTTGGCCAAGGGGGGGTATTTATAGCCATGAATGGCTATGGATTAACCTTGGTTGGCTTGGATTTGACCATGGTATAGTTAGGGCTGTAGAGTACAACCTCCCCCATGTAAACCAAGCTTCACCTCTTCTTCCTCCATGAGAATTTTGCCACTTAAGCAAGTGCACATTTCATGGCAATTTTGGCTTAAATCTTATCATGATGGATTTTAGCCTCTTTGTTTCCATTCCATTGGCTAAGAGGGAGGTTCATGGTGACTCAAATAGTTGAGACCCTCTCCTTGCAACACCTCATTTACCATTTCATGAGGTGGTGACACATTAGGCCCTTACTCATCTCATGCAAGCCTTAGCCATGATGGCTCTTAACCAAGGTGTGGGATGGGTTAGCTTCTTGTCTCCCTTCCATTGGGTGGTCTAAGAGGTGAAGGATGAGTCATGAAAGTGAGCCCTTCCCCTTCCAACATCTCATTTAAGGTTCGGATGAGAAGGTGACACATATTTTTCTCATGCAAAATTCTTAAAATCTGGTTATAACCATGGTTAAGTAAGTTGCTCATGTGAGTTTAATTGGTGTCTAATTTTCATTGGTGAGTTCATGAGGATGAGTCACCTCAAATTTTAATTTCATGAGAGGATGACACCTCATTTTCTTTATTGATTATTTTCTTTAACTATGGTTTATAGGTTATTTTAATGTATTAACCTACACTTAATAAGTCCCATGAGTCATGAATAATCCATGGATGAGGTCATTTATGATGTAATAAAGAGATTTGGAATTTTAAAAATCATGGTTTCATGGGTTAAAATTCCATTTTATGCCCTTTTTCATTTTAATTTCCATATTTAATTAATTATGTCATTATTAAATGTTGGAAATTATTTTATTAATCAATAATTAATTGGAAATAATTCTAAATTAATTATTTGATTAATATCCATGTCATTAAAATTGATTTTTGTCTCTTTTCATGTCTTTTCAATTTAATTTTCACTTTAATTAATTAAGTCATTAATTAAAACATGAAAATTAAATTATTGATCAATTAATTAATTAAAAATAATTTTGGGATTAATTATTTGATTAATTCCATTATTTTTAATCAATTTGTGGATTTTATGATTTTATGGCTTTTGAATTTAATTTTTCATTTTAATTAATTAGGTCATTAATTAAATTTTTTTTTATAAATTAATTCATTAGCCAATTAATAAATCAAAATAATTTTGAAATCAATTATTTGATTAATTTTGTCATCTTATGACTTTTAATTTAATTTTCATTTTAATTAATCATGTCATTTGATTAATTAAAAATATTGAAAATCAAATTATTAGTCAATTTAATTAATCAAAATAATTTTTTTGAAATTAATTTGATTAATTTGTCATTGTGGGGTTTTAAACATGTCATTGGTTGTTTGATCAAAAATTGACCATTTTGACCAAAATTGTCATTTTAGGTCAAAAGGTTGACCTGTGGGGTCAACAGGATTAGTCATTGGGTCAGGATTGACCATTTTTTGACCAAAATTATGATTTTGGGCCAAAAGGTTAACCCGTGGGGTCAACAGGGTTGGTCATTGGGTCTGGTTTGACCATTTTGACCAAAGTTGACTTTTTAGGTCAAAAGGTTGACCTATGGGGTCAACAGGGTTGGTCATTGGGTCTGGTTTGACCATTTTAACCAAAATTGACTTTTTAGGTCAAAAGGTTGACCTATGGGGTCAACAAGGATGACTTTTTAGGTCAAAAGGTTGACCTATGGGGTCAACAGGATTGGTCATTGGGTCTGGTTTGACCATTTTGACCAAAGTTGACTTTTTAGGTCAAAGGGTGACCTATGGGGTCAACAGGATTGGTCATTGGGTCAGGTTTGACTATTTTGACCAGAGTTGACTTTTAGGTCAAAAGGGTGACCTATTGGGTCAACAGGGTTGGTCATTGGGTCTGGTTTGACCATTTTGACCAAAGTTGACTTTTTAGGTCAAAAGGGTGACCTATTGGGTCAACAGGGTTGGTCATTGGGTCTAGTTTGACCATTTTGACCAATGTTGACTTTTTAGGTCAAAAGGTTGACCTATGGGGTCAACAGGGTTGGTCATTGGGTCTGGTTTGACCATTTTAACCAAAGTTGACTTTTTAGGTCAAAAGGTAGACCTATGGGGTCAACAGGATTGGTCATTGGGTCTGGTTTGACCATTTTGACCAAAGTTGACTTTTTAGGTGAAAAGGTATTGACTCATTATAAATGAGGTCAACAAAAGGGCTCTGATATGTGTAGAATACTATATAAGTATTCTGCACATATTAGAGTTGACCGAAATGGTCTAGGAAATGTTTTATAACAATCTGGAAAGGAGTGGGTATCATACCGCTCCTAGTGGATGTCAGATGTCTTGTCTGTTGGTTCTGAGAAGGAATGTTTCTCTTGTGTTTAGAGAAGGGATTCTCTGGGAGAGAAAACAGATGTCATATTCAAAAATGTCAATGTCGATATTTTGTTAAAGGAATGCCATGATTTCCGTGTCAGGAAAGGACTTATATCCCATAACTGGACAGAGAAAATAGACGTCATTTTCTATCAATGTCAAGATTTGGTTAGAGGAAAGCCATGATTTCCGTATCAGGAAAGGACTTACATCCAATAATCGGAGAGAGAAAATAGATGTTATTTTCTATCTTCCTCAAAATATCAATGTCAAGATTTGGTTAGAGGAAAGCCATGATTTCCGTGTCAGGAAAGGACTTACATCCAATAACCGGAGAGAGAAAATAGATGTCATTTTCTATTTTCCTCAAAATGTCAATGTCAAGATTAGGTTAAAAGAAAGCCATAATTTCCGTGTCAGGAAAGGACTTATATCTGATAACCAGAGAGAGAAAATTGATGTCATTTTCCATTTTCTTTAAAATGTCAATGTCAAGATTTGGTTAAAGGAAAGCCATGATTTCCGTGTCAGGAAAGGACTTACATCCAATAATTGAAGAGAGAAAATAGATGTCATTTTCTATTTTCCTCAAAATGTCAATGTCAAGATTTGGTTAGAGGAAAGCCATGATTTCCGTGTCAGGAAAGGACTTATATCCAATAACCGGAGAGACAAAATAGATGTCTTTTTCTATTTTCCTCAGAATGTCAATGTCAAGATTTGGTTAGAGGAAAGCCATGATTTTCGTGTCAGGAAAGGACTTACATCCAATAACCAGAGAGAGAAAATGGATGTCATATTTCATTTCTCAGAATGTCAATGTCAGGATTTGGTTAGAGGAAAGTCATGATTTCCGTGTCGGGAAAGGACTTACATCCAAAAACTAGAGAGAGAAAATAGATGTCATTTTCTATTTTCCTCAGAATGTCAATGTCAAGATTTTGTTAGAGGAAAGCCATGATTTCTGTGTCAGGAAAAGACTTACATCCAATAACCGGAGAGAGAAAAAAATAGATGTAATTTTCTATTTTCCTCAAAATGTCATTGTCAAGATTTGGTTGGAGGAAAGCCATAATTTTCGTGCTAGGAAAGGACTTACATCCAATAACCAGAGGGAGAAAATGGATGACATATTCCATTTCTGAAAATGTCAATGTCGGTATTTGGTTAGAGGAATGTCGTGATTTCCGTATCAGGAAAGGACTTACATCCAATAACTGGAGAGAGAAAATGGATGTTATATTCCATTTCTCAAAATGTCAATGTCGGTATTTGGTTAGAAGAAAGCCGTGATTTCCGTGTCAGGAAGGGACTTACTTCCGATAGCAAAGGAGAGGATGAGTGTCAAACGTTGATATGTCAAATGTCGCAATGTCGATATGTCAGAAGTCGATAATGATTATTGATATATCAAAGGTCGAAATATAGATGTGTCAAATGTTGATAACGATTGTTGATATGTCAAAGGTTGAAAGGTCGATATGTCACATGTTGAAATGTCTGTCAAATGTCGAGATGTTAAATTATGGGAATGTCATAATTTCCATGGCAGGAAAAGGACTTTCATCCGAGAGAAAATGGATGCCGTATTCCATTTCTCAAAAATGTCAAATGTCAATGTCGAGTTATAGAAATGCCATAACTTCCGTGTCAGGAAAGGACTTACATCCGATAACTGGGAAGAGAAAATGGATGTCATATTCCATTTCTCGGGAACGTCAAATGTCGGTGTCAAGTCAGAGGAATGTCATCTTCCGTGTCAGGAAAGGACTTATATCCAATAACTAGAAAATAGTGGCAAACTCAAGACGAAGAGTGTATTCGCTGGGGATTTGACCTTTACAGTTCGAAATATATTAATCATCACAAGTTGTTGTCATTTTTAATTCAAAATCCTTGTTTTAGCATTTTTGGAACTCTCGATGTATTGTAGACAATTAAGGAAAGAGAACAAATGTCATATTCAATTTTCTCTAAAAAAGTTTCAATGTCAAAACGTCGATTTTGGAATAGGAATGCGTTCGAGACTTATATCCTATCCAAAGAAAGGTTGTTAAAGGAAAGCCAATGTCTGATGGTCTTACATCCAATAGCGAGAAAGAGAGTAGATGTCATCTTCCATATAAGGAGGTCTTACTTTATCTCTTAGAAACTTCAATGTGGATATGTCGGTTTTGGAATAGGAATGCATATAAGACTTATATCCTATCCAAAGAAAGGTTGCTAAAGGAAAGCCGATGTCCGTTGGTCTTACATCCAATAGCGAGAAGAGTAGATGCCATCTTCCATTTAAGGAGGTCTTACACTATCTCTTAGAAATGTCAATGTCGAAATGTCGATTTTGGAATAGGAATGCGTATGAGACTTATATCCTATCCAAAGAAAGATTGCTAAAGGAAAGCCAATGTCATGATGGTCTTATATCCAATAGCGAGAAAGAGAGTAGATGCCATTTTCCACTTAAGGAGGTCTTATACTACTTAGAAATGTCAATGTCGATTTGTCAGTTTTGGTTGTTTGTTTCCTGACTTACAAAACTAGTCATTCATTTTTGTTTATGTCGCATCTTTTTCAAATACTTCCCATTGATTGAGTGTATTATGTCTTCTTGATAGTCTACCAACTGATAGGATTTCCCCAAATGTGTCTTCTTGACAAGCATATGGGCCCTCCCATGAGGATAGGTGTTTGAAGTCCTAAATCCAAATCCCTGATCAGAGTGTCCTAGGGTGAACCAAAGTATCATGAGCCCATATAATGCTTGTCATTTTTCCAAGCTTCCAAGTTCTCCGAGCTGTAATTTCATTTTTTTTTTGTCTGCTGATGTCATTTATAGGTAAGATCATTGCACTTCAAGTGGAAGCACAACTTAGGGCCCGTTTATTAGAGCAAATGATGTCGTTCATGTAGGTTTATGTAGTTTCCATTAATCACCAATTCTATAAAGATCATTCTGATTGTCTTTCAAAAATCACTTTGATATTTCCAAATTGGGATTGGGGTTAGATCTTTGGAAAATTATGACTTCAGAGTACAATTTCCATAAATCTCCAATAACAAAGCCATTTACCTTTGTTCTTTCTTTCGGGTCTTAGGATTTTTTTTTTAAATTTTGATTATGTGATCAAAATATCTTTTATCTTCTAAAAATATGTCTGAACCAATTAATAATCAGCCAAAAGACGAGATCACTTAATACTTTCCTGAATATAATATCGGAAAAATTTTCTTAAGGCGTTTTTCAAGATTTATCAATTAGGGGAGAATTTGGACACCAATTTTTAATTTTATGCTCACCTCAAGCTTCTTCTCAGAGAATTACTATATCTGGTGGAGCATGTTAAAGATTTTGAATGTTTGAATTGAGACACCAATTTTTGATTTTTTGCCCACCTCAAGCTTTTTTTTTAGAAACCTTCTTTCTTTTTTTTCTTTTTTTCTTTTTTTTTTTTGGTAGGGCAATCTTTAATGATTTTGAATGCCTGAACTCAAACACCAATTTTTGATTTGCTACTCACCTCAAGCTTCTTCTTAGATAATTACTATATCTGGTAGAGCATGTTTTAAGGGTTTTGAATGTCCAAACTCCCCTAATTAATAATTCTCAAATATTTCTTAAGACGAATTATGGGATATTATAACTCATTTAGAAGTCAGGACCTAATCACATGGCAGAAGATTAAGAGGCTCGTGACATCTTTAGTCAATTACTTGTATTTTGATCACAATATTTTATTTTTCATTTAGGACCCAGTCTGAAAATTTAAGATAAAGGGCCCAATTATTAGGGCATTAATTTCATTTTCCCCTTGAAATCATAATTTTCTTATCAAAATGTCAGAATTTTTGTCTTAGATTCTTCATTTCTGAGCTGTCTTTTTGTCAATATGTGAATGAGAAGAATATTTCCAAAGATATTAAATCCAAAGATTTCAAATTTCATTCTACCTCACAGATCAATTTTCATTTTTTCACAGAGGACATGTTAGTTGACTAGTCTTAGAACTAGACTCAACATAGATTAGATCTTCAACCGATTTTTCTTTCTCCAAAGCTGTTCAAAGGGAAACCCTTGATGGAATTCATCCAAAAGTGATCGTCTTCCCAAATTTTGATTAATGATTTTGATTTTTAGATTCTTTGGTAGATTGACAAATCAGAACCTTGAAGGTAAGAAAAAGATCAACCAGAGGAGTGGTTCAGAGGCTGTGAAAAGCATAACCATGAAGAATAGGTTCAGAGGCCATAAGGGCATAACCTAGGGAAGTGGTTCAGAGGCTGTAAAAAGCATAACCACCAAGCTAGATAAACTGAATATGTTTGGTTGAGAAAGTATTTTCCTGAACTTATTCAAAATGGCAATATCGGTCTGACCTACATTAGACTTAAGCAAAGAGCCATTAGACCTAATTAAACCATTAGACCTTAACTAACTAAGGTTTATTTAAACTTAAACCCTAATTAGGTCTAACCCTTAGACCTAATTAAACCATTAAGCCTTAACTAACTAAGGTTTAATAAAACTTAAACCCTAATTAGGTCTAACCCTTAGACCTAATTAAACCATTAAGCCTTAACTAACTAAGGTTTAATCAAACCTAAACCCTAATTAGGTCCAACCCTTAGACCTAATTAAACCATTAAACCTTAACTAACTAAGGTTTAATAAAACCTAAACCACTAATTAGGTCTAACCCATTAGACCTAATTAAACCATTAGACCTAACTAACTAAGGTTTAATCAAACCTAAACCCTAATTAGGTCTAACCCTTAGACCTAATTAAACAATTAAGCCTTAACTAACTAAGGTTTAATCAAACTTAAACCCTAATTAGGTCTAACCCTTAGACCTAATTAAACTATTAAGCCTTACTAACTAAGGTTTAATCAAACCTATACCCTAATTAGGTCTAACCCTTAGACCTAATTAAACCATTAAACCTTAACTAACTAAGGTTTAAAAAAACCTAAACCCTAATTAGGTCTAACCCATTAGACCTAATTAAACCATTAGACCTTAACTAACTAAGGTTTAATCAAACTTAAACCCTAATTAGGTCCAACCCTTAGACTCAATTAAACCATTAAGCCTTAACTAACTAAGGTTTAATCAAACTTAAACCCTAATTAGGTCTAACCCTTAGACTCGAATTAAACCATTAAGCCTTAACTAACTAAGGTTTAATCAAACTTAAACCCTAATTAGGTCTAACCCTTGAGCTAATTAAACCATTAAGCCTTAACTAACTAAGGTTTAATCAAACCTAAACCCTAATTAGATCTAACCATTAGATCTAATTAAACCATTAAGCCTTAACTAACTAAGGCTTAACTGAATTCAAATCCTAATTAGGTCTAAACCTTAGACTTAGTAAGACCATTAAGCCTTAATTAACCAAGGTTTAACAAAAATCAAACCTGACTTAAGTCTAACCCATTTAGACTTATGTCAAACCAAACTTAGTTAGATCTAAGTCAAACTTAAATCCAATCTACACTGAACCTAAATTAAACCTAAACCTAACTTAAGTCTAACCTACATTAGACTTAAGTCTAACCTACATTAGACTTAAGTCAAACCAAACTAAAGTTCAACCTGACATGAACCTAAGTCAAAATCAAACCAAACTTAAGTCTAACCCATATTAGACTCAAGTTAAACCAAACTTAGGCAAACATAACCTAACTCGAGTCCAATCCGACTTGAACTCAAGTTAACCTAAACCTTAGGTTCAACCCACATCGAACCTAACCTAGAACCTAATCTAACTTGAATCCAACCTAACTTGAACCCAAGTTAACCTAAACCTTAGGTTCAACCCACATTGAACCTAACCTAAACCTAATCTAACTTGAGTCCAACCTAACTTGAACCCAAGTTAACCTAAACCTTAGTTTCAACCCACATTAAAGCTAACCTAAACCTAACCTAACTTGAGTCCAAACTAACTTGAACTCAAGTTAACCTAAACCTTAGGTTAAACCCACATTGAACCTAACCTAAACCCAACCCAACTTAAACTCAAGTTAACCTAAACTTTAGGTTCAATCCACATTGAACCTAACTCGAACATAACCCGACTTGAATTCGATCCAACTTGAACTCAAGTTAACCCAAATCTTAGGTTCAATCCACATTGAACCTAACTTAAACTCAAACATAACCTAAATCGAAGTTCAATCTAACTTGAACTCAAGTTAACCCAAATCTTAGGTCCAATCCATATTGAACCTAACTTAAACTCAAACATGACCTAATTTAAATTCAATCCAACTTGAACTCAAGTTAATCTAAATCTTAGGTCCAATCCACATTGAACCTAAATTCAACCCAAACCAAAGTTAAGTCTAATCTACATTAGACTTAAATCAACACGAACTTGAGTTCAACCCCTAATGAACTTAAGACAATCTTAAATCTAGGTCCAACAAAATAGACTTGATTAAGACTTAAACCTTACCTAAAATGAATTTCAATGGTCTATAATTCTAATTAAGTCTAACTTATTAGGCTTGATTAACGTTTAAATCCTATTTAAACAAGGTTTAAAATTTAATTAAGTTCATCCAAAACCAAACCTATTAACTTAAGTTCAAACAGTCATGAACTCGAGTTAATCAAATTAAATCAACATTGAATTTAACTTAGATTCAATCAGACATGAATCCAAGTTAATTCAATCAATATTGAATTTAACTTTAAAAACTTCTAACTTAAGTTCAAACAGACATGAACTCGAGTTAATCAAATTCAATCAACATTGAATTTAACTTAGATTCAATCAGACATGAATCCAAATTAATTCAATCAATATTGAATTTAACTTTAAACCTTTTAACTTAAGTTCGAACAGGACATGAACTCGAGTTAATCAAATTAATCGACATTGAATTTAACTTAGTTTCAATCGGACATGAATCCAAGTTAATTCGATCAATATTGAATTTAAACCTTTTAACTTAAGTTCGAATGAGACATGAACTTGAGTTAATCAAATTCAATCAACATTGAATTTAACTAAGATTCAATCAAACATGAATCCAAGTTAATTCAATTAAAATTGAATTTAACTTTAAACCTTTTAACTTAAGTTCAAACAAACATGAACTTGAGTTAATTAAATTCAATCAACATTGAATTTAACTTATGTTCAACCAGACATGAACCCAAGTTAGTTCAATTAGTATTGAATTTAACTTTAAATCTTTTGATAGACACGAACCTGGAATTTAAGCTCAAACTTAAGATCAATTCAACATAATTCGACATTCTAAAATTAACATAACCAACATAAATCTGATGTTGACATAATCAACGAAAATTTGACATTTTAAAAACAACAAGATTAGCATGAAGTTGACATTTCAAAATAACTTAACATTCAAAAAAAAAATATTCTGTGATATTATTTCTGACGATATTTTCTTCGCAGGATGAAGACAAGAAATTCCGTTTAGATTTTCTTTGCATGTTATAGGGTGTGCTAACTCTGTTTTGCAGGACGCCGACGACGGAATATTAGCAACAAAACAAAACAAAACTTTTAGGTTAGACATATAACCTGAAACTTTTCAACAAGACAACAACATTAACAACAAAACAAAACTTTTAGGTTAGACATATAACCTGAAATTTTTCAACACAACAACGACATGACAACAAAACCAAAACCTTTAGGTTAGACATAATACCTAAAGTATTCAATAACATGATATAACGGCATTTGGGAGTGATAGTGGGTACATCTCTCCTTAAAATAAATCTTTTAGAAAACAAATGATTAGCATTAATCAGAAGTTTTCTTAAACAATCGAGAATTGTTTAAGATGTAATTAACTATAGAGGCTTACCTCTATAGGAGATCTAAAAGAACCCAAAACAGAAATCTCTGGTTTACCATGATTTTCTTAACATGAAAATTCTAGAATACGTTATTCTAGAATATCCTCATATAAGAATTATCATAAACACCTTTTTCTATTATATCATATCCAATATCCAATATCAACTTTGACTCATAAACACTTTCAATATTATTTTGTCATGTCATTTTGTCATTTATTTTGTTTTGGTTTAGTGTCATGTCATCATTTTGTTGTGGTATAGAAATGTCGTTGTATGTTGATGTCATGTCGATGTCAATGTTAATGATTTTGTTGTTTTATTTCAGGTTTCGTGGCTAACCTAAAAGTTCAGTTGTCTTTGTTGTTATGTCATTTTTGTTTTGTTGTTTATAGAAAGTTTAGGTTTTGTGGCTATCCTAAAAGTCATGGTTTTGTTGTCAATGTTTCGTCGTCGACGTCCTGTAAAACAGAGTTAGCACATCCTATAACATGCAAAGAAAATCTCAAAGAAACTTCATGTCTTCATCCTGCAAGGAGAAAAAAGTTAGAAATAATGTCATATCAAGATATTTAGATTACCTGGTCAAAGTGTCTGTTGATCCAAAGTTGTCATATGTCCAAATGTGGTTGAGATGTCGATTTAGATTTATGTCGATTTAAGTTGGATTTTGGATTATTTTTGTCAATTTGGATTTGATTTTGGGTTTTATGTCAAGTGAGTTTAATTTTATGTCGAGTTAAATTCGATGTGGGTTGAACTTTAAAAATTATGTCGTTTTATATTGAGTTTGGTTTGAAATGTCGATTAAAGTCATTTAATATCTGTGTTTTATTAAATTCAGTTAAAAATGTCGATTAAAGTCGGTTAATGTTGGTGTTTGTCGAATTTCGTTTGAAATGTCAGTTAACGTCGGTTAATGTCAGTGTTTGTTGAATTTGATTTAAAATGTCGGTTAATGTCAAATTTTGTTTGAAATGTTAATTAATGTCATATATCATATCAATGTCAAAGAGTCGCCATCTAATATTAGCCTAGTTTTATTCGTATAAATCCTATGAAGGATTTAGAGAATTTTTAGGACTAATAGTAGAAAAAGGTGTTTATGATAATTCTTGTATGAGGATATTCTAGAATAACGTATTCTAGAATTTTCATGTTAAGAAAATCATGGTAAACCAGAGATTTCTGTTTTGGATCTCCTATAGAGGTAAGCCTCTATAGTTAATTACATCTTAAATAATTCTCGATTGTTTAAGAAAACTTCTGATTAATGTTAATCATTTGTTTTCTAAAAGATTTATTTTAAGGAGAGTTGTACCCACTATCACTCCCAAATGTCGTTATATCATGTTATTGAATACTTTAGGTATTATGTCTAACCTAAAGGTTTTGGTTTTGGTTGTCATGTCGTTGTTGTGTTGAAAAATTTCAGGTTATATGTCTAACTTTAAAAGTTTTGTTTTGTTGTCAATGTTGTTGTCTTGTTGAAAAGTTTTAGGTTATATGTCTAACCTAAAAGTTTTGTTTTGTTTTGTTGCTAATATTCCGTCGTCGGCGTCCTGCAAAACAGAGTTAGCACACCCTATAACATGCAAAGAAAATCTAAACGAAATTTCTTGTCTTCATCCTACGAAGAAAATATCGTCAGAAATAATATCACAGAATATTTTTTTTTAATGTTAAGTTATTTTGAAATATCAACTTCATGCTAATCATGTCTTTTTTAAAATGTTAAATTTTCGTTGATTATGTCAACATCAGATTTATGTTGGTTATGTCAATTTTAGAATGTCGAATTATGTTGAATTGATCTTGAGTTTGAGCTTAAATTCCAGGTTCGTAGTACATCGAAAGATTTAAAGTTAAATTCAATACTAATTGAACTAACTTGGGTTCATGTCCGGTTGAACCTAAGTTAAATTCAATGTTGATTGAATTTAATTAACTCGAGTTCATGTTTGTTTGAACTTAAGTTAAAAGGTTTAAAGTTAAATTCGATATTGATTGAATTAACTTGGATTCATGTACCGATTGAATCTTAGTTAAATTCGATGTTGATTGAATTTGATTAACTCGAGTTCATGTCTGTCTGAACTTAAGTTAAAATGTTTAAATTCAATATTGATTGAATTAACTTGGATTCATGTCTGATTGAATCTAAGTTAAATTCAATGTCGATTGAATTTGATTAACTCGAGTTCATGTCTGTTTGAACTTAAGTTAAAAGGTTTAAAGTTAAATTCAATATTGATTGAATTAATTTGGATTCATTTCTGATTGAATCTAAGTTAAATTCAATGTTGATTGAATTTGATTAACTCGAGTTCATGTCTGTTTGAACTTAAGTTAGAAGGTTTAAAGTTAAATTCAATATTGATTGAATTAACTTGGATTCATGTCTGATTGAATCTAAGTTAAATTCAATGTTGATTGAATTTGATTAACTCGAGTTCATGTACGTTTGAACTTAAGTTAATAGGTTTGGTTTTGGATGAACTTAATTAAATTTTAAACCTTGCTTAAATAGGATTTAAAGGTTAATCGAAGCTTTAATAAGTTAGACTTAATTAGAATTATAGACCATTCAAATCCATTTTAGGTATGGTTTAAGTCTTAATGAAGTCTATTTTGTTGGACCTAGATTTAAGGTTGTCTTAAGTTCATTAGGGGTTGAACTCAAGTTCAGTTTGATTTAAGTCTAATGTAGATTAGACTTAACTTTGGTTTGGGTTGAATTTAGGTTCAATGTGGATTGGACCTAAGATTTAGATTAACTTGAGTTCAAGTTGGATTGAATTCAAATTAGGTCATGTTTGTGTTTAAGTTAGGTTCAACATGGATAGGACCTAAGATTTGGATTAACTTGAGTTCAAGTTGAATTGAACTCGAGTTAGGTTATGTTTGAGTTTAAGTTAGGTTCAATGTGGATTGAACCTAAGATTTAGAGTTAACTTGAGTTCAAGTTGGATTAAATTCAAGTTGGGTTATGTTTGAGTTAGGTTCAATGTGGATTGAACCTAAAGTTTAGGTTAACTTGAGTTTAAGTTGGGTTGGTTTTAGGTTAGGTTCAATGTGGGTTTAACCTAAGGTTTTGGTTAGGTTTAGGTTAGGTTCAATGTGGGTTGAACCTAAGGTTTAGGTTAACTTGGGTTCAAGCTAGGTTGGACTCAAGTTAGATTAGGTTTAGGTTAGGTTCAATGTGGGTTGAACCTAAGGTTTAGGTTAACTTGGGTTCGAGTTGGGTTGGATTCAAGTTAGATTAGGTTTAGGTTAGGTTGATGTGGGTTGAACCTAAGGTTTAGGTTAACTTGAGTTCGAGTTGGATTGGACTCGAGTTAGGTTATGTTTGCCTAAGTTTGGTTTAACTTGAGTCTAATATGGGTTAGACTTAAGTTTGGTTTGATTTTGACTTAGGTTCATGTCAGGTTGAATTTAAGTTTGGTTTGACTTAAGTCTAATTTAGGTTAGACTTAAGTTACGTTTAGGTTTAATTTAGGTTCAGTGTAGATTGGATTTAAGTTTGACTTAGATCTAACTAAGTTTGGTTTGACATAAGTCTAAATGAGTTAGACTTAAGTCAGGTTTGATTTTTGTTAAACCTTAGTTAATTAAGTCTTAATGGTCTTATTAAGTCTAAGGTTTAGACCTAATTAGGATTTGAATTCAGTTAAGCCTTAGTTAGTTAAGGCTTAATGGTTTAATTAGATCTAATGGTTAGATCTAATTAGGGTTTAGGTTTGATTAAACCTTAGTTAGTTAAGGCTTAATGGTTTAATTAGATCTAAGGGTTAGACACAATTAGGGTTTAAGTTTGATTAAACCTTAGTTAGTTAAGGCTTAATGGTTTAATTAGGTCTATGGGTTAGACCTAATTAGGGTTTAAGTTTGATTAAACCTTAGTTAGTTAAAGCTTAATGGTTTAATTAGGTGCTAGGGTTAGACTACAATTAGGGTTTAAGTTTGATTAAACCTTAGTTAGTTAGGTCTAATGGTTTAATTAGGTGCTAATGGGTTAGACCTAATTAGGGTTTAGGTTTTATTAAACCTTAGTTAGTTAAGATCTAATGGTTTAATTAGGTCTAAGGGTTAGACTTCAATTAGGGTTTAGGTTAGATTAAACCTTAGTTAGTTAAGGCTTAATGGTTTAATTAGAGTCCAAGGGTTAGACCTAATTAGGGTTTAAGTTTGATTAAACCTTAGTTAGTTAAGGCTTAATGGTTTATTTAGGTTCAAGGGTTAGACTGCAATTAGGGTTTAGGTTTTATTAAACCTTAGTTAGTTAAGGTTTAATGGTTTAATTAGAGTCTAAGGGTTAGACCTCAATTAGGGTTTAAGTTTGATTAAACCTTAGTTAGTTAAGGCTTAATGGTTTAATTATGTCTAAGGGTTAGACTTTAATTAGGGTTTAGGTTTGATTAAACCTTAGTTAGTTAAGGTTTAATGTTTTAATTAGGTCCAAGGGTTAGACTCAATTAGGGGTTTAGGCTTGATTAAACCTTAGTTAGTTAAGGCTTAATGGTTTAATTAGGTCAATGGGTTAGACTCAATTAGGGTTTAGTTTTGATTAAACCTTAGTTAGTTAAGGTTTAATGGTTTAATTAGATCTAATGGGTTGGACCTTATTAAGTTTTAGGTTTGATTAAACCTTAGTTAGTTAAGGTTTAATGGTTTAATTAGGTCTAATAGGTTAGACCTTATTAGGGTTAATGCTTGATTAATCCTGAGTTAGTTATGGTTTAATGGTTTGATTAGGTACGAGTGGGTTGACTCAATTGGGGTTGAGCTTGATTAAACCTTAGTTAGTTAAGGTTTAATGGTTTAATTAGATCTAATGAGTTAGACCTAATTAAGGTTTAGGTTTGATTAAACCTTAGTTAGTTAAGGTTTAATGGTTTAATTAGGTCTAATGGGTTAGACCTAATTAGGGTTTAGGTTTTATTAAACCTTAGTTAGTTAAGGTTTAATAGTTTAATTAGAACTAATGGGTTAGACCTAATTAGGGTTTAGATTTTATTAAACCTTAGTTAGTTAAGGTTTAATGGTTTAATTAGATCTAATGGGTTCGACCTAATTAGGGTTTAGGTTTAATTAAACCTTAGTTAGTTAAGGTTTAATGGTTTAATTAGGTCCAATGGGTTAGACCTAATTAGGGTTTAGGTTTGATTAAACCTTAGTTAGTTAAGGTGTAATGGTTTAATTAGGTCTAATGGGTTAGACCTAATTAGGGTTTAGGTTTGATTAAACCTAATGTTTAAGGAGGTTAATTAAGTTTAATATGTCCTTAAGCTTAATTAAAGGTTTGATTTGTATTAAACCTAATTTAGTTAAGGTTTAATGGGTTAATTAAGTTTAATATGTCCTTAAACTTAATTAAAAGAGTTTGATTTTGATTAATTAAGTTTAATATGTCCTTAAACTTAATTAAAGAGTTTGATTTTGATTAATTAAGTCTAATATGTCCTTAAACTTAATTAAAATGTTTTGATTTTGTATTAAACCTAATTTAAGTAAGGTTTAATGGGTTAATTAAGTTTAATATGTCTTTAAACTTAATTAAAGATTTGATTTCATATTAAACCTAATTTAATTAAGGTTTAATGGGTTAATTAAGTTTAATATGTCCTTAAACTTAATTAAAGGTTTGATTTTGTATTAAACCTAATTTAGGTAAGGTTTAATGGGTTAATTAAGTTTAATATGTCTTTAAACTTAATTAAAGATTTGATTTTCATATTAAACCTAATTTAGGTAAGGTTTAATGGGTTAATTAAGTTTAATATGTCCTTAAACTTAATTAAAGAGTTTGATTTTTGTATTAAACCTCTAAGGTTTAATGATTTAACTAGGTTTAAGTTGTCTTTAAACCTAATTATTGTTTGATTTGAGTTGGATTCATCACTTGCTTAATCCATGATGAGATGGATTAAATATGTGAAGAGGAGGTTTTGAATTATTTATTTTAAAATTAATAAATCTTAACCTTATTTCAAAATGTCGTTTAGATTGTTTTGATGACTTGAGAATTGTTGTTTTAGGATTGATGTCTGTTATTCTAATGTTCTCAATCATTTTACATTTAAATTTTCCAATTTTCCAAATTTTATAATTAGTTTTAAAAATAATTACAAAATATCATGGAAATTAGGAAATCATATCCTAGAGAGCTATCCTAGCCTTAGAAAAATCAGAAGATGTGCCTAAGGACTTAAAGGTAATTCCCTAAAAATTTCATATTTTTCTGACTTGTAAATAATTTTTAATAATTAAAATACTCCAGAGAGTATTTAATTAATTAAAAATTAAATACTAAGAATAAAATTATGATTTTGGTCTCATAATTTTCTCCTCTTCAAGAGCTTCCAGAGGTTTTTTTATTTTATTTTTATGACCTCTGGATCAAAAGATATGAATTTTTGAAGTTTTTAAGGTTTCCCTAAATTAATTCAGCCCAGAAAAATCCAGGCGCTGCCACGTGTCCTCGTACGATCGATGGGCGGGAAGATCCGCTGCGCGGATCCGAACACCGAACACGGCGCGGTTTGATCTGGGTCGTCTGTTCCGAAACCCGGGATCAGACGTCTGGATTAATCCAGATAATTCAGAAAATTCCCGAGCCAGTCCAACTTGAAACTCGATATCTCACTCATTTCTCAACGAAATTGAGTGATTTTTTTTAATCGAACGTCTCGACGAGAGTCACCCATCCATACGGTGATCAATAGGTTTTGAGAGGTCGAATGGTACGGATTTGGAATATGTATTAAACCCGATAATTTTGATAATTGCATCCATACCTTTGCCTTAATCCATTTGGAATCGATTTGATTGTTTGAGGAGCTTCCCTTAGCTTCCTTGAGGTGGATTTCAACTCGATTTGACTCAATTTGGTTTGAAATTGGGTGGAATTTGGGATTCCACTATGTAGGTGGCGCGAGTCACCTTAAGTGGGTTTGGAGCCAAATTGGCTAGGTTGGGTGAGTCGATGTGGCTAGATTTTGCTATGGCTCTAAAGTTGGGAACTTTAGGCACAATATTGTTGTAGAAGGACAAGAGATTTGAGCATCCTACCTAGGTTTTCCAAGTTGGTTTTTCTCTCTTGGATATTTTGGCTAAGGGGGGGTATTTATAGCCATGAATGGTTATGGATTAACCTTGGTTGGCTTGGATTTGACCATGGTATAGTTAAGGTCAGTAGAGTACAACCTCCCCATGTAAGCTAAGCTTCACCTCTTCTTCCTCCATGAGAATTTTGCCACTTAAGCAAGTGCACATTTCATGGCAATTTTGGCTTAAATCTTGTCATGATGGATTTTAGCCACTTTGTTTCCATTCCATTGGCTAAGTGAGAGGTTCATGGGGACTCAAATAGTTGAGACCCTCTCCTTGCAACCCCTCATTTACCATTTCATGAGGTGGTGACACATTAGGCCCTTACTCATCTCATGCAAGCCTTAGCCATGATGGCTCTTAACCAAGGTGTGGGATGGGTTAGCTTCTTGTCTCCCTTCCATTGGGTGGTCTAAGAGGTGAAGGATGAGTCATGAGAGTGAGCCCTTCCCCTTCCAACATCTCATTTAAGGTTCGGATGAGAAGGTGACACATATTTTTTCTCATGCAAAATTCTTAAAATCTGGTTATGACCATGGTTAAGTAAGTTGCTCATGTGAGTTTAAATGGTGTCTAATTTTCATTGGTGAGTTCATGAGGATGAGTCACCTCAAATTTTAATTTCATGAGAGGATGACACCTCATTTTCTTTAATGATTATTTTCTTTAACTATGGTTTATAGGTTATTTTAATGTATTAACCTACACTTAATAAGTCCCATGAGTCATGAATAATCCATGGATGAGGTCATTTATGATGTAATAAATAGATTTGGAATTTTAAAAATCATGGTTTCATGGGTTAAAATTCCATTTTATGCCCTTTTCATTTTAATTTCCATATTTAATTAATTATGTCATTATTAAATGTTGGAAATTATTTTATTAATCAATAATTAATTGGAAATAATTCCAAATTAATTATTTGATTAATATCCATGTCATTAAAATTGATTTTTGTCTCTTTTCATGACTTTTCAATTTAATTTTCACTTTAATTAATTAAGTCATTAATTAAAACATGAAAATTAAATTATTGGTCAATTAATTAATTAAAAATAATTTTGGCATTAATTATTTGATTAATTCCATTATTTTTAATCAATTTGTGGATTTTATGATTTTATGGCTTTTGAATTTAATTTTTCATTTTAATTAATTAGGTCATTAATTAAATTTTTTTATAAATTAATTCATTAGCCGATTAATAAATCAAAATAATTTTGAAATCGATTATTTGATTAATTTTGTGATCTTATGACTTTTAATTTAATTTTCATTTTAATTAATCATGTCATTTGATTAATTAAAAATATTGAAAATCAAATTATTAGCTAATTTAATTAATCAAAATAATTTTTTTGAAATTAATTTGATTAATTTGTCATTGTGGGGTTTTAAACATGTCATTGGTTGTTTGATCAAAAATTGACCATTTTGACCAAAATTGTCATTTTAGGTCAAAGGTTGACTCAATTAGGTCGACGAGGATTAGTCGTTAGGTCGGGATTGACCATTTTTGACAAAATTGTCATTTTGGGCCAAAAGGTTAACATAATGGGGTCAGCTGGGGTTGGTCATTAGGTGCGGTTCGACGATTTTGACCAAAGTTGACTTTTTAGGTCAAAAGGTTGACGTATGGGGTCAACAGGGTTGGTCATTGGGTCTGGTTTGACCATTTTGACCAAAATTGACTTTTTAGGTCAAAAGGTTGACCTATGGGGTCAACAGGGATGACTTTTTAGGTCAAAAGGTTGACCTATGGGGTCAACAGGATTGGTCATTGGGTCTGGTTTGACCATTTTGACCAAAGTTAACTTTTTAGGTCAAAAGGGTGACCTATGGGGTCAACAGGATTGGTCATTGTGTCTGGTTTGACTATTTTGACCAGAGTTAACTTTTTAGGTCAAAAGGGTGACCTATTGGTTCAACGGGGTTGGTCATTGGATGCAGTTTTGACCATTTTGACCAAAGTTGACTTTTTAGGTCGAAAGGGTGACTATTGGGTCAACGAGGTTGGTCGTTGGATCTGCTTTGACCATTTTGACCAATGTTGACTTTTTAGGTCAAAAGGTTGACCTATGGGGTCAACGGGGTTGGTCATTGAGTGCAGTTTGACCATTTTAACCAAAGTTGACTTTTTAGGTCAAAAGGTTGACCTATGGGGTCAACAGGATTAGTCATTGAGTCTGGTTTGACCATTTTGACCAAAGTTGACTTTTAGGTGAAAAGGTATTGACTCATTATAAATGAGGTCAACAGGGTCATGGGTCAATGGTTGACCATTTTGACGAAAGGTAACTTTGCGTTTAAAAGTTCACCTATTGGTTCATTGGGTCAAGGGTTGACCATTTTGACCAAAGTTGACTTTTTGGTCAACAGTTGACGTATTGGGCAATGGGTTGGTCATTGGGTCAAGGATTGACCATTTTGACCTATGTTGACTTTTTGGTCAGAAATTGACTTATTGGGTCAATAATTGGTCATTAGGTCAAAAATTGACTATTTTGACCAAAATTGACTTTTTGGTCAAAAGTTGACATATGAGATCAATTGGTTGGTCATTGGGTCAAAAATTGATCATTTTGGCCAAAGTTAACTTTTTGGAAAAAAATGACCTATTGGGTCAATGGGTTGCTCATTGGGTCAGAAATTGACCATTTTAACAAAAGTTGACCTAGTGGGTCAACTGGGTGGTCATTATGTCAAAATTTGACTATTTTGACAAAAATTGACTTTTTGGTCAAAAGTTGACCTATAGGGTTAATGCGTATGTCATTGGGTCAGGGATTGGCCATTTTGACCAAAGTTGACTTTATGGTCAAAAGTTAACCTATTGGGTCAATGGATTAAGCGTTGAGTCAGGGATTGACCATTTTGACCAAAGTTGACTTTTTAGTCAGTGATTGACTTATTGGGTTTATAACTGGTCATTAGGTCAAAAATTGACTATTTTGACCAACATTAACTTTTTGGTCAAAAGTTGACCAATTGGGTCAATGGGTTAGTCATTGGGTCAGAAATTAACCATTTTGACCAAAGTTGACTTTTTGGTCAAAAGTTGACTTATTAGGTCAATTGGGTAGTCATTAGGTCAAAAATTGACTATTTTGGCCAAAATTGTCTTCTTAGTCAAAAGTTGAGTTATTTGGTCAATGGGTTGGTCATTTGTTCAAGGATTGACCATGTTGACCAAATTTTTCATTTTGGTCAAAAGTGGACCTATTGGGTCAATGGATTGGTCATTGGGTCAATGATTGACCCTGTAGATGAAAGTTAACATTTTTGTCAAAGATTGACTTATTGGGTCAATAATTGGTCATTTGGTCAAAAATTGACCATTTTAACCAAAATTGATTTTTTGGTCAAAAGTTGACCTATCGGATCAATTGGTTGGTCATTGGGTCAAAAATTTTATTTTGACCAAAGTTGACTTTTTGGTAAAAAACTGACCTATTGGGATAATGGGTTGGTCATTAGGTCAGAAATTGATCATTTTAACTAAAGTTAACCTATTGGGTCAATGGGGTGGTCATTTGGTCAAAAACTGACTATTTTGACCAAAATTGACTTTTTGGTCAAAAGTTGAACTATTGGGTCAATGCGTATGTCATTGGGTCAATGGGTTAAGCATTGGGTCAAGGATTGTCCATTTTGACCAAAGTTGACTTTTTGGTCAGAGATTGACTTATTGGGTCAATAATTGGTCATTAGGTCAAAAATTGACTATTTTGACCAAAATTGACTTTTTGGTCAAAGTTGACCTATTGGTTTAAGGATTGACTATTTTGACCAAAGTGGACTTTTTGGTCAAAAGTTGACCTATTGGGTCAAGGGGTTTGTTATTTGGTTAGAAATTAACCATTTTAACAAAAGTTGACTTTTTGATCAAAAGTTGACCTATTGGGTAATGGGGGGTTGTTATGTTAAAAATTGATTATTTTAACCAAAATTTACTTTTTTGTCAAAAGTTGACCAAATGGGTCAATGGGTAAGTCATTGTGTCAATGATTGACCATTTTGACCAAAATTGACATTTTTGGTCAAAAGTTGACCCATTGGGTCAATGGGGTGGTCATTAGGTCAAAAATTGACTATTTTAACTAAAATTGACTTTTTGGTCAAAAGTAGACAAATAGGGTCAATGGGTTGGTCATTTGGTCAACGATTGACCCTTTTGACCAATTTTGACTTTTTGGTAAAAACATATCATATTGGGTCAATGGGTAGGTCATCGGGTCAAGGATTGACCATTTCGACCAAAATTGGGTGGTCGTTAGGTCAAAAATTGACAATTTTGACCAAAATTGACTTTTTGTCCAAAAGTTGACCTATTGGGTGAATGGGTTGGTCATTATGTCAAAAGTTAACCTTTTTTTTACCAAAATTTCCTTTTTGGTCAAAAGTTGACCTATTGGGTCAATGAGTTGGTCATTGGGTCAAGGATTGATCATTTTGACCAAAGTTAACTTTTTGGTCGAAAGTAAACATATTGGAGTCGATGGGTTGGTCATTTAGTCGATGATTGACCATTTTTACCAATGTTGACTTTTATGTCGAGAGATTTTCTTATTAGATCGATAATTGGTCATTTGGTCGAAAATTAACTATTTTGACCAAAATTAACATTTTGGTCGAAAGTTGACTGTTGAGGTCATTGGGTCGAGATTGACCATTTTGACCGAAATTGACTTTTTGGTCAAAAGTTGACTTATTGTGTCAATGGGTTGGTCATTGGGTCAAGGATTCACCATTTTGACCAAAGCTGACCTTTGGTCAGAGATTCACTTATTAGATCAATAATTGGTCATTATGTCAAAAATTTACTATTTTTTCCAAAGTTGACCTATTGGGTTACTGGGTTGGTCATTGCGGCAAGATTTGACCATTTTGACCAATGTTGACTTTTTCGTCAAAAGTTAAATTATTGGGTCAATGGGTTGGTCATCGGGTCAAGGATTGACCATTTTAACCAAAGTTGACTTTTTGGCCAGAGATTAACTTATTGGGTCAATGGGGTGGTTATTAGGTCAAAAGTTAACTATTTTGACCAAAATTGACTTTTTGGTCAAAAGTTGACATAATGGTTCATTGGGTCAAGAATTGACCATTTTGACCAAAGTTAACTTTTTGGTCTACAGTTGACCTATTGGGTCAATGGGTTGGTCATTGGGTCAAGGATTGACCATTTTGACGAAAGTTGACTTTGTGGTCAGAGATTGGGTTATTGGGTCAATAATTGGTCATTAGGTAAAAAACTGACTATTTTGATCAAAAATTGACTTTTTGGTCAAAAGTTGACCTATTGTGTCATTGGGTCATGGACTGACCATTTTGACCGAAAGTGACTTTTTGGTCAAAAGTTGACCTATTGTGTCAATTGGTTGGTCATTGGGTCAAGGATTCACCATTTTAACCAAAGCTAACTTTTTGGTCATATATTCACTTATTAGATCAATAATTGATCATTATGTCAAAAATTTACTATTTTGTCCAAAGTTGATCTATTGGGTTAATGGGTTGGTCATTGGGTCAAGATTTGACCATTTTGACCAATGTTTACTTTTTCGTCAAAAGTTGACCTATTGGGTCAATGGGTTGGTCATCGGGTCAAGGATTGACCATTTTAACCAGAGTTGACTTTTTTGCCAGAGATTGACTTATTGGGTCAATGGGGTGGTCATTAGGTTAAAAGTTGACTATTTTGACCAAAATTGACTTTTTGGACAAAAGTTGACATATTTTTTCATTGGGTCAAGGATTGACCATTTTGACCAAAGTTAACTTTTTGGTCTATAATTGACCTATTGGGCCAATGGGTTGGTCATTGGGTCAAGGATTGACCATTTTGACCAAAGTTGACTTTTTGGTCGGAGATTGTGTTATTGGGTCAATAATTGGTCATTAGGTCAAAAATTGACTATTTCGACCAAAATTAAAATTTCGGTCAAAAGTTGGCCCATTGGGTCGATGGGGTTGTCATTGGGTCAGAAATTGAGCATTTTGACCAAAGTTTACTTTCTGGTCAAAGTTGAACTATTGGGTTAGTGGGATAGTCATTAGGTCAAAAATTGACTATTTTGACCAAAATTGACTTTTTGGTCAAAAGTTGACTTATTGGGCCAATGTGTTGTTCATTGGGTCAAGGATTGACCATTTTGACCAAAGTTAGGTTTTTGTTCAAAAGTTGACCTGCCCGGTCAATGAGTAGGTCATTGGGTCAAGAATTGACCATTTTGGCCAAAGTTGGCTTTTTTGTCAGAGATTGACTTATTGGGTGAATAATTGGTCATTAGGTCAAAAATTGACTATTTTTGCCAAAATTGACATTTTTGTCAAAAGTTGACCAATTTGGTCAGTAAGGGTTGTCATTGGGTCAAAAATTGATCATTTTGACTAAAGTTGACTTTTTAGTCAAAAGTTTGCTAATTGGGTTAATGGGGCGGTCATTGGGTCAGAAATTGACCATTTTGACCAAAATGACTTTTTGGTCAAAAGTTGACTTATTGGGTTATTGGGTCAAGGATTGATCATTTTGACCAAAGTTGACTTTTTTGTTAAAAGTTGACCTATTGGGTAAATGGGTTTATCATTGGGTCAAGGATTGACAATTTTGACCAAAGTTGACTTTTTGGTCAGAGATTAACTTATTGGCTAAATAATTGGTCATTAGGTCAAAATTGTCTATTATGACCCAAATTAAACTTTCGGTCAAAAGTTGACCCATTGGGTCAAGGGGTGGTCATTAGGTCAAAAATTGACTATTGACCAAAATTGACTTTTTGGTCAAAAGTTGACCTATTGGGATAATGAGTTAGTCATTGGGTCAAGGATTGACTATTTTGAACAAAGTTAACTTTTTGGTCAAATGTTGACCTATTGGGTCAATGGTTTGGTCATTAGGTCAAGGAATGTCTATTTTGACCAAAGTTGACTTTTTGGTCAAAAGTTGACTTATTGGGTCAATGAGTTGGGTATTGGGTCAATAATTGACCCTTTTGACCAAAGTTGACTTTTTGGTCATTGGGTCCGAAATTAACCCCGTTGACAAAAGTTAACTTTTGGGTCAAAAGTTCATCTATTTGGTAAATGGGATGGTCGTTAGGTCAAAAATTGACTATTTTGACAAATTGACTATTTTGACCAAAATTGACTTTTTGGTCAAAAGTTGACCTATTTTGTCAATGGGTTGGTCATTAGGTCAATGTTTGTCCATTTTTACCAAAGTTGTCTTTTTGGTCAAAAGTTGACCTAATTATCAATGGGTTGTTGGTTATTGGGTCAGAAATTGACCATTTTAACTAAAGTTGACTTTTCGGTCAAAAGTTAACCTATTGGGTCAATAGAGTGGTTGTTAAGTTAAAAAATTAATTACTTTCACCAAAATTTACAAAAGTTGACCAATTTGGTCAATGGGTATGTCATTTGGTCAAGGATTGACCATTTTGACCAAAATTCACATTTTTGTTAAAAGTTGACCCATTGGGTCAATGTAGTAGTAATTAGATAAAAAAATTGACTATTTTAACCAAAATTTACTTTTTGGTCAATGGGTTGGTCATATGGTCAAGGTTTGACCATTTTGACCAAAGATGACTTTTTAGTAAAAAGTTAACCTATTGGGACAACGTTTAGGTCATCGGGTCAAGGATTGACCATTTTCAGCAAAGTTGACTTTTTCGTCAGAGATTGACTTATTGGGTCTATAACTGGTCATTAGGTCAGAGATTGACTGTTTTGACCAAAATTAACTTTTGGTCAAATGTTGACCTATTGGGTCAATAGGTTGGTCATTGGGTCAGAAATTGACCATTTTGTCCAAAGTTGACTTTTTGGCTAAAAGTTGACCTATTAGGTCAATTGGGTGGTCATTAGGTAAAAAATGAACTATTTTGAGCAAAATTGTCTTTTTGGTCAAAAGTTAACCTATTTGGTCAATGGGTTGGTCCTTGGGTCAAGGATTGACCATTTTGACCAAAGTTCTCTTTTTGGTCAGAGATTGACTTATTAGGTCAAGAATTAGTCGTTTGGTCAAAAATTGACTTTTTGGTCAGAAGTTGACCTATTGGGTCTATGGGTTTGTCATTGGGCCAAGAATTGACCATTTTGACTAAAGTTGACTTTTTTAGTCAAAAATTGACCTATTGGGTTAATGGGTGGTCATTTGATCAAAAATAGATAATTTTGATCAAAATTAACTTTTTAGTGAAAAGTTGACCTATTGGGTCAATTGGTTGGTCATTGGGTCAAGGATTGAACATTTTTACCAAAGTTGACTTTTTGGTCAAAAGTTGACCTAATGAAACAATGGGTTAGTCATTGGGCCAAAGATTGACTATTTCGACAAAAGTTGACTTTTTGGTCAGAGATTGACTTATTGGGTCAACAATTGGTCACTCGATCAAAAATTGATTATTTTGACCAAAATTGAATTTTTGTCAATTGTTGACCCATTTAGTCAATTGGGTAGTCATTATGTCAGAAATTAACCATTTTGACCGAAGTTGACTTTTTGTCAAAAGTTGACCAGTTGGGTCAACGGGTTGGTCATTGGATCAGAAATTCACCATTTTTACCAAACTTGACTTTTTATGTCAAAAGTTGACCTATTGGGTCAATGGGGTGGTCATTAGGTAAAATATGATTATTTTGAACAAAATAGACTTTTTTATCAAAAGTTGACCTATTGGGTTAATGAGTTGGTCATTGGGTCAAAGGTTGACCATTTTGACCAAAGTTGACCTTTTGGTTAGAAGTTGATCTATTGGTTCAATGTGTTGGTTATTGGGTCAAGGATTGAATATTTTTACCGAAGTTAACTTTTTGGTCATTGGTTCAGAAGTTAACCATTTTGACCAAAGTTGACTTTTTGGTCAAAATTTAACTGCTATCGAATTCAATGGGGTGATCATTAGGTCAAAAATTGATTATTTTGACCAAAATTGATTTTTTGGTCAAAAGTTGACCTATTAGGTTAATGGGGTGGTCATTATGTCGAAATTTGACTTTTTTGACTAAAATTCTCTTTTTGGTCAAAAGTTAACCTATTGGGTCAATGGGTTGGTAATTTGGTCAAGGTTTGACTATTTAGACCAAAGTTAACTTTTTTTGCTAGAGATTGACTTATTGGGTCAATGGGGTGGTCATTAGGTTAAAAATTGACCATTATGACTAAAATTGACTTTTTGGTCAAAAGTTGGCTTATCAGATCAATTGGTTGGTCATTTGGTAAAAAATTGATCATTTTGACCAAAGTTGACTTTTTGGTAAAAAGTTGACCTTTTGGGTCAATAGGTTGGTTATTGGGTCAGAATTTTACCATTTTAACCAAAGTTGACCTATTGGATCAATGGGGAGGTCACTAGGTCAAAAATTGATCATTTTGACCAAAATTAACTTTTTGGTCAAAAGTTGACCTATTGGGTCAATAGGTATGTCATTGGGTCAAAGATTGACTATTTTGACCAAACTTGACTTTTTGGTCAAAAGTTGACCTATTGGGTCAATGGGTTAAGCATTGGGTCAAGGATTGACCATTTTGACCAAAGTTGACTTTTTGTCAGAGATTGACTTATTGGGTCAATAATTTGTCATTAGGTAAAAAATTGACTATTTTGACCAAAATTGACTTTTTGGTGAAAGTTGACCTATTGGGTCATTGGGTCAAGAATTAACCATTTTGACCAAATTTGACTTATTGGTCAAAAGTTAACCTATTGTGTCATGGGATTGTCATTGGGTCAAGGATTGGCCATTTTGACCAAAGTTGACTTTTTGGTTAAAGAATGACTTATTGGGTCTATAACTGGTCATTAGGTCAAAAATTGACTATTTTGACCAAAATTAACTTTTTGGTCAAAAGTTGACCAATTGAGTCAATGGGTTGGTCATTGGGTCATAAATTGACCATTTTGACCAAAGTAAACTTTTTGGTCAAAAGTTTAACTATTAGATAAATTGGGTGGTCATTAGTCAAAACTTGACTATTTTAACCAAAATTATCTTTTTGGTCAAAAGTTGACCTATTTGGTTGATGGGATGGTCATTAGGTCAAGGATTGACCATTTTGAACAAAGTTGTCTTTTTGGTCAAAAGTTGACCTATTGGGTCAAAGGGTTGGTCATTGGGTCAATGATTGACCATTTTGACGAAAGTTGACTTTTTCGTCAGAGATTGACTTATTGGGTCAATAATTGGTCATTAGGTCAAAAATTGACTATTTTGATGAAAATTGACTTTTTGGTCGAAAGTTGACATATCAGGTCAATTGGGTGGTAATTGGGCCAAAAATTAATCATTTTGACCAAAGTTGACTTTTTGGTAAAAAACTGACCTATTGGGTCAATGGGTTGGTCATGAGGTTAAAAATTGACCATTTTAACCAAAGTTGACCTATTAGGTCAATGGGGTGGTCATTAGGTCAAAAATTGACTATTTTGACAAAAATTGACTTTTTGGTCAAAAGTTAACCTGTTCGGTCAATGGTTTGGTCATTGGGTCAAGGATTGACCATTTTGACTAAAGTTGACTTTATGGTCAAAAGTTGACCAGTTCGGTCAATGGCTTAAGCATTGGGTCGAGGATGACCATTTTGATCGAAGTTGACTTTTTGCTCAGAGATTGATTTATTGGGTCAATAATTAGTCATTAGGTCAAAAATTGACTATTTTGACCAAAATTGACTTTTTGGTCATAGTTGAGCTATTTGGTCATCAGGTCAAAGATTGACCATTTTGGCCAAAGTTGATTTTTTGGTCAAAGGTTGACCTATTGGGTTACTGGGTTGGTTATTAGGTTAAAAAATGACTATTTTGGCCAAAGTTTACTTTTTTGTCAAAAGTTGACCAATTGGGTCAATGGGTATGTCATTGTGTCAAGGATTGACCATTTTGACCAAAATTGACATTTTGGCCAAAAGATGACCCATCAGGTCAATGGGGTGGTCATTAGGTCAAAAATTGACCTAATGGGTCAATGGGTTGGTCACTAGGTCAGAAATTGACCATGTCGACCAAAGTTGACTTTTTGGTCAGAGATTGACTTTTTGGGTCAATTAGGTGGTCATAAAGTCAGAAATTGACCATGTTGACCAAAGTTGACTTTTTTGTGAAAAGTTGACCTATTGGGTCACTGGGTTGGTCATTAGGTGAAGGATTGGCCATTTTCACCAAATTTGACTTTTTGGTTAAAAGTTGATCTATTGGGTCAATGTGTTGGTTATTGGGTCAAGAATTGACCATTTTGACCAAAGTTGACTTTTTGGTCATTGGGTGATAAATTAACTATTTTGACCAAAGCTGACTTTTTGGTCAAAAGTTGACCTATTGGTCAACGGGGTGGTCATTTGGTAAAAAACTGACTATTTTGATCAAAACTATCTTTTTGTTCAAATGTTGACCTATTTGGTCAATGGGTTGATCATTGGGTCAATGATTGACCATTTTGGCCAAAGTTGACTTTTTAGTCAAAGATTGACTTATTAGGTCAATAGTTGGTAATTAGGTCAAAACTTGATCATTTTGACCAAAATTAGCTTTTTGGTCAAAAGTTGACCATTAGGTCAATTGGTTGGTTATTGGGTCAAGGATTGACCATTTTGACCAAAGTTAACTTTTTGGTCAGAGATTGACTTATTGGGTCATTAATTGGTCATTAGGTCAAAAATGGACAATTTTGACCAAATTTAACTTTTTGATCAAAAGTTGACCTATTAGGTCAATGAGGTGGTCATCAAGTTAAAAATTGACCATTTTGACCAAAATTGACTTTTTGGTTAAAAGTTGACCTATTAGTTCAATAATTGACCATTTTGACCAAATTTGACTTTTGGGTCAAAAATTGACATATTGGGTCAATGGATTGGTCATTGGGTCAGAAGTTGACCATTTTTACCAATGTTAACATTTTGGTCAAAAGTTGACCTATTGAGACAATTGGGGGATCATTAGGTAAAAAATTGTCTATTTTGACCAAAATTATTTTTTTGGTCAAAAGTCGATCTATTGGCTCAAGGATTTACCATTTTGACCAAAGTTAACTTTTTGGTCAAAAGTTGACCTATTGGGTCAATGGGTCTGTCATTGTGTTAAGCATTGACCATTATGACCAAATTTGACTTTTTGGTCAGAGATTGACTTATTGGGTCAATAGTTGGTCATTAGGTCAAAAATTAATTATTTTGACAAAAATTGAGTTTTTTTTCAAAAGTTGACCGATTGGGTCATTATGTTGGTCATTGGGTCAAGAATTGACCATTTTGACTTAAGTTGACTTTTTGGTCAAATGTTGACCTATTGGGACAATGGTTTGGTCATTGGGTAAAAAATTGACCATTTTGACCAAAGTTGGCTTTTTGGTTAAATGTTGACCTATTTGATCAATGGGTTGGCCATTGGTTCAAGGATTGACTATTTTGACCAAAATTTACTTTTTTGGTCAGAGATTGACTTATTGGGTTATTAATTGGTCATTAGGTTAAAAAATGACTATTTTGACCAACATTGAATTGAATGTCAAAAGTTGAACCATTGCCTTAATGGGGTAGTCATTGGGTCAGAAATTGAACATTTTGAACAAAGGTGACTTTCGATCAAAAGTTGACTTATTGGGTCAATGGGGTGGTCATTAGGTCAAAAATTGACTATTTTGACCAAAATTGACTTTTTGGTCAAAGGTTGACATGGGTCAACGGTTTGGTCATTAAGTCAAGGAATGACCATTCTGACCAAAGTAGTTTTTTTGGTCAAAAGTTGATCAATTGGGTCAATGGGTAGGTCATTGGGTCAAGGATTTAACATTTTGACCAATGTTGACTTTTTGGTAAGAGATTGACTTATTGGGTCAATAATTCATCATTAGGTCAAAAATTGACTATTTTGACCAAAATTAACCTTTTGGTCAGGAGTTCACAAATTGGGTCAATGAGTTGGTCATTGCATCAACAATTGACCATTTTGACTAAAGTTGACTTTTTGGTCAAACGTTGACCTATTGGGTCAACGGGTCAGAAATTGAAAATTTTGACTAAACTTAACTTTTTGGTCAAAAGTTGACCTATTGGGTCAATTAGGTAGTCATTAAGTCAAAAATTGTCAACTTTGACAAAAAATGCTCTTTTGTCAAAAATTGACATATTGGGTCATTGGGCCACAGATTGACTTTTTTGACTAAAGTTGACTTTTTGGTCAAAAGTTGACTGTTGGTCAATGGTTTGGTCATTGGGTCAAGGATTCATCATTTTGACCAAAGCTGACTTTTTAGTCATAGATTGACTTATTTGGTCAATAATTGGTCATGAGGTCAAAAATTGACTATTTTAACCAAAGTTGAATTTTTGGTCAAAAGTTGACCCATTAGGTCAATGGGGTGGTCATTACGTCAGAAATTGACCATTTTGAGCAAAGTTAACTTTTTGGTCTGAAGTTGACATATTGGGTCAATGAGGTGATCATTAGGTCAAAAGTTGACTTTATTGACCAAAATTGACTTTTTGGTCAAAAGTTGACCTATTGTGTCAATGGGTTGGTCATTGTGTCAAGGATTTACTATTTTGACTAAAGTTCACTTTTTGGTCAAAAGTTGACCTATTTGGTCAAAGGGTTGGTCATTGAGTAAAGGATTGACCATTTTGACTAAAGTTGACTTTTTGGTCAGAGATTAACTTATTAGGTCAATAATTGGTCATTATGTCAAAAATTGACTATTTTGGTTAAAAGTTGACATATTGGGTCTATGGGTAGTTCATTGGGTCAAGGATTGACCATTTTAACCAAAGTTGACTTTTTGGTCAAAAATTGACCCATTGGGTTAATGGGTTAGTCATTGGGTTAGAAATTGACCATTTTAACTAAACATGACTTTTTGGTCAAAAGTTAACCTGTTGGGTTAATGGTGTGTTCATTAAGTCAAAAATTGATAATTTTGACAAAATTAACTTTTTGGTCAAAAGTTGACCTATTGGATCAATGGGTTGGTCAGTGGGTCAAGGATTAATCATTTTGACCAAAGTTGACTTTTTGCTCAAAAGTTGACCTATTGGGTCAATTGGTTGGTCATTGGGTTAAAGATTGACCATTTCGAACAAAGTTGACTTTTTGGTCAGAGATTAACTTATTGGGTCAATAATTGATCATTTGGTCAAAAAATTGTTTATTTTGACTAAGATTAAATTTTTTGTCAAAGGTTGACCCATTGGGTTAATTGGGTAGTCATTATGTCAGAAATTAACCATTTTGACCAAAGTTGACTTTTTGTCAAAAGTTGACCCATTGGGTCAATGTATTGGTCATTGGGTACCTATTGGGTCAATGGGGTGGTCATTAGGTAAGAAATTAACTATTTTGACCAAAATGGACTTGTTGGTCAAAAGTTGACCTATTGGGTCAATGGGTTGGTCATTGGGTCAAAGATTGACCATTTTGACTAAAGTTGACTTTTTGGTCAGAGATTGACTTATTGGGTCAATAACTTGTCATTAGGTCAAAAATTGACTATTTTGACCAAAATTAACTTTTTGGACAAAAGTTGACTTATTGGGTCAATGTGTTGGTCATTGGGTCAGAAATTGACCATTTTAACCAAAGTTTTCTTTTTGGTCAAAAGTTGACCTATCCAGTCAATTAGGTCAAAAATTTACTATTTTGACCAAAATTGATTTTTTGGCTAAAAGTTGACCTATTGGGTTAATGGGTTGGTCATTATGTCAAAAATTGGCTTTATTGACCAAAATTGACTTTTTGGTCAAAAGTTGACCTATTGGGTCAATGGTTGATCATTTTGACCAAATTTGGTCAAAAGTAAACATATTGTGTGAATGGGTCAATGATTGACCATTTTGACAAAATGTTGACTTTTTTGTCAGAGATTGACTTATTGTGTCAATAATTAGTCATTTGGTCAAAAAATAACTATTTTGACCAAAATAAACTTTTTGGTCAAAAGTTGACCTGTTAGGTCATTGGGTCAAGGATTGACCATTTTGGCTGAAGTTGACTTTTTAGTCAAAAGTTGACCTTTTGGGTCAATGGATTGGTCATGGGGTCAAGGATTCACCATTTTAACCAAAGCTGACTTTTTGGTAAGAGATTCAGTTATTAGATCAATAATTTGCCATTATGTCAAAAATTTACTATTTGGTCCAAAGTTGACCTATTGGGTTAATTGGTTGGTCATTGGGTCAAGAATTGACCATTTTGACCAAAGTTGACTTTTTCGTCAAAAGTTGACCTACTGGGTCAATGAGTTGGTCATCGGGTCAAGGAATTACCATTTTGACTAAAGTTGACTTTTTGGCCAGAGATTGACTTATTGGGTCAATGGGGTGGTCATTAGGTCAAAAATTATGTATTTTGAGCAAAATTGACTTTTTAGTCAAAAGTTGACCTATTTGTTCATTGGGTCAAGGATTAACCATTTTGACCAAAGTTGACTTTTTGGTCTATAGTTGACCTATTGGGTCAATGGGTAGGTCATTGGGTCAAGGATTGACCATTTTGACCAAAGAAGAGTTTTTTGTCAGAGATTGAGTTATTGGGTAAATAATTGGTCATTAGGTCAAATCGACTATTTTGACCAAAATTAAATTTTGAGTCAAAAGGTTGCTCATTGGGTCGATGGGGTTGTCATTGGGTCAGAAATTGAGCATTTTGACCAAAGTTTACTTTGTGGTCAAAAGTTGACCTATTGGGTAAATGGGATGTTCATGAGGTAAAATATTGACTATTTTGATCAAAATTGAATTTTTGGTCAAAAGTTGACATATTGGGCCAATGGGTTGTTCATTGGATCAAGGATTGACCATTTTGATCAAAGTTGACTTTTTGTTCAAAGGTTGACCTACTGGGTCAGTGGGTTGGTCATTGGGTCAAGGATTGACCATTTTTGGCCAAAGTTAGCTTTTTGGTCGAGAGTGACTTATTGGGTGAATAATTGCTCATTAGGTTAAAAATTGACTATTTTTTCTAAATTTGATATTTTGGTCAAAATTTGACCCGTTTGGGCAACGGGGTAGTCATTGGGTCAAAAATTGATCATTTTGACCAAAGTTGACTTTTTTATCAAAAGTTGACCAATTGGGTTAATGGGGCGTTTATTGGGTCAGAAATTAACCATTTTAACCAAAATGACTTTTTGGTCAAAAGTTGACCTATTGGGTTATTAGGTCAAGGATTGACCATTCTGACCAAAGTTGACTTTTTGGTTAAAAGTTGGCCTATTGGGTCAATTGGTTTGTCATTGGGTCAAGGATTAATAATTTTGACCAAAGTTGACTTTTTGGTCAGAGATTGACTTATTGGGTCAATAGTTGGTCATTAGGTCAAAATTGACTATTTTGACCCAAAATGAATTTTCTGTCAAAAGTTGACCCATAGGGTCAAGGGGGTGGTCATTAGGTCAAAAATTGACTATATTGACCAAAATTGACTTTTTGGTCAAAAGTTGACTTATTGGGTTAATGGGTTGGTCATTGGGTCAAGGATTGACCATTTTGACCAAAGTTAACTTTTTGGTCAAAAGTTGACCTATTGGGTCAATTAGTTTGTCAATAGGTCAAGGATTGACCATTTTGACCAAAGTTGACTTTTTGGTCAGAAATTGACTTATTGGATCAATACTTGGTCATTAGGTCAAAAATTGATTAGTTTGACCAAAATTAACTTTTTGAACAAAAGTTGCTTATTGAGTCAATTGGTTGGTCATTGGGTCGATGATTGAACATTTTTGACCAAAGTTGGCTTTTTGGTCAAAAGTTGACCTATTGGTTCAATGGGTTGGTCGTTGGGTCAGAAATTCACCGTTTTAACCAAAGTTGATCTATTTGGTTAATGGGGTGGACATTAGGTCAAAAATTGACTATTTTGACCAAAAGTGACTTTTTGGTCAAAAGTTGACCTATTTTGTCAATGAGATGGTCATTGTGTCAAGGATTGACTATTTTGACAAAGCTAACTTTTTGGTCAAAAGTTAACCTATTGGGTCCAATGGGTTGGTCATTGGGTCTAGGATTGACCATTTTTACCAAAGTTGACTTTTTAGTCAAAAGTTGACCTATTGGGTTAATGAGTTGGTTTTTTGATCAAGAATTGACCCTTTTGACCTAAGTTGACTTTTTGGTCATTGGGTCACAAATTAACCAAGTTGACAAAAGTTGACTTTTTGGTCAAAAGTTCATCTATTTGGTCAATGGGGTGGTCATTAGGTGTAAAATTGACTATTTTGACAAATTGACTATTTTGAGCAAAATTGACTTTTTGGTCAAAAGTCAACCTATTTAGTCAATGGGTTGGTCATTAGGTCAAGGATTGACCATTTTGACCAAAGTTGTCTTTTTGGTTAAAAGTTGACCTACTAGTCAATGGGTTGGTTATTTGGTCAGAAATTGACCATTTTAATTAAAGTTGACTTTTCAGTCAAAAATTGACCTATTCGGTCAATGGGGTGTTTGTTAAGATAAAAATTGACTATATTGACCAAAATTTACTTTTTTGTCAAAAGTTTACCAATTGGGTCAATGGGTATGTCATTAGGTCAAGGATTGACCATCTTGACCAAAATTCACATTTTGGTCAAAAGTTGACCCATTGGGTCAATGCAGTGGTCATTAGGTCAAAAATTGATTATTTTGACCAAAATTGACTTTTTTGTCAACAGTTGACATATTGGGTCAATGGGCTGGTCATATGGTCAAGGTTATACCATTTTGACCAAGGATGACTTTTTGATAAAAATTTAACCTATTGGGTCAATGGTTAGGTCATCGGGTCAAGGATTGACCATTTTAACCAAAGTTCACTTTTTCGTCAGAGATTGATTTATTTTGTCTATAACTGGTCATTAGGTCAAAGATTGACTATTTTGACAAAAATTAATTTTTTGGTCAAAACTTGAACTATTGGGTCAATAGGTTGGTCATTGGGTCAAAAATTAACCATTTTGACCAAAGTTGACTTTTTGGCCAAAAGTTAACCTATTAGGTCAATTAGGTGGTCATTAGATAAAAAATTAATCATTTTGACCAAAATTGTCTTTTTGGTCAAAAGTTGACCGATTTGGTCAGTGGGTTGGTCCTTAGGTCAAGTTTTGACCAAAGTTGTCCAAAGTTGTCTTTTTGGTCAGAGATTGAGTTATTAAGTCAATAATTGGTTATTAGGTCAAAAATTAACTTTTTGGTCAAAAGTTGACCTATTGAGTCTATGGGTTTGTCATTGGATCAAGAATTGACCATTTTGAATAAAGTTGACTTTTTGGTCAAAAGTTGTCCTATTGGGTTAATGGGGCGGTCATTAGGTCAAAAATTGACAAGTTTGATCAAAATTAACTTTTTGGTCAAAAGTTGACCTATTGGGTCATTGGGTTAGTCATTGGATCAAGGATTGATCATTTTTGACCAAAGTTGACTTTTTGGTCAAAAGCTGACCTATTGAGTCAATGGGTTAGCCATTGGGTCAAAGATTGACCATTTCGACGAAAGTTGAGTTTTTGGTCAGTGATTGACTAATTGGGTCAATAATTGACCATTCTATAAAAAATTGATTTTTGTGACCAAAATTTAATATTTCATCAAAAGTTGACCCATTGGGTCAATTTGGTGGTCATTAAGTCAGAAATTGACCATTTTGACCAAAGTTGACTTTTTTGTCAAAAGTTGACCTATTGGGTTAACTGTTTGGTCATTAGGTCAAGGATTGACCATTTTGACCAAATTTGACTTTTTGGTTAAAAGTTGACCAATTGGGTCAATGTGTTGTTTATTGGGTCAAGAATTGACCATTTTGACTAAAGTTAATTTATTGATCATTGGGTGAGAAATTAACTATTTTGACCAAAGCTGAGTTTTTGGTCAAAAGTTGACCTGTTGTGTCAACGAGGTGGTCATTTGGTCAAAAACTGACTATTTTGACGAAAAAAAATTTTTTGGTCAAAAGTTGACTTATTTGGTCAATGGTTGGTCATTGGGTCAATGATTGACCATTTTGGCCAAAGTTGACTTTTTGGTCTCAAATTGACTTATTGGATCAATAATTGCTAATTAAGTCAAAAATTGACTATTTTGATAAAAATTGGTTTTTTGGTTAAAAGTTGACCTATTGGGTCAATGGGTTGGTCATTGGGTAAAGAATTGACCATTTTGACCAAAGTTGACTTTTTTGTCTTAGATTGTCTTATTGGGTCAATAATTGGTCATTAGGTCCAAAATTGACTATACCAAAAAGTTGATCAATTGAGTCAAAGGGATGGTCATTGTGTCAAAAATGGACTATTTTGACCAAATTTAACTTTTTTAGCAAAAGTTGACCTATTGGGGCAATGAGGTGATCATCAGGGCAAAAATTGACAATTTTTTCCAAAATTGACTTTTTGGTCAAAAGTTCATCTATTGGGTCAATGGGTTGGTCATTAGGTCAATGATTGACCATTTTGACCAAATTTGACTTTTTGGTCCAATGATGACATATTAGGTCAATGGGCTGGTCATTGGGTCAGAATTTGATAATTTTGACCAAAGTTAACTTTTTAGTCAAAAGTTGACATATTGAGTCAATTGGGTGGTCATTAGGTCAAAAATTGATTATTTTGACCAAAATTGTTTTTTTGGTCAAAAGTCGATCTATTGGGTCAGTAGGTTGGTCATTGGGTCAAGGATTTACCATTTTGACCAAAGTTGTCTTTTTCTTCAAAAGTTGACCTATTGGGTCAATGGGTTTCTCATTGGTTCAAGAATTGACTATTAAGACCAAATTTGACTTTTTGGTCAGAGATTGACTTATTGGGTCAATAATTGGTCATTAGGTCAAAAATTCACTAATTTGTTCAAAATTGACTTTTGGTTCAAAAGTTAACCGATTGGGTTAATGAGTTGGTCATTGGGTCAAGAATTGACCATTTTGACCAAAGTTGACTTTTTGATCAAAAGTTGACCTATTGGGACAATTGTCTGGTCATTGTGTCAAAAATTATCCATTTTGACCAAAGTTGACTTTTGGTTAAAAGTTGACCTATATGGTTAATGGGATGGTCATTGGTTCAAGGATTGACTATTTTAACCAAAGTTTACTTTTTGGTCAGATATTGACTTATTGGGTCAATAATTGGTCATTAGGTCAAAAATTGACTATTTTGACCGAAATTGAATTGTTTGTCAAATGTTGACCCATTGGCTTTACGGGGTGGTCATTCGGTCAGAAATTGACCATTTTGAACAAAGTTGACTTTCGGTCAAAAGTTGACTTATTCGGTCAATGGGGTGGTAATTTGGTCAAAAATTGACTATTTTGAGCAAAATTGACTTTTTGGTTAAATGTTGACATATTGGGTCAATGAGTTGGTCATTGGGTCAAGGATTGACCATTTTGACCAAAGTTGATTTTTTGGTCAAAAGTTGACCAATTGGGTCAATGGGTTGTTGGTCATTGGGTCAAGGGTTGACCATTTTAACCAAAGTTGACTTTTGAGTAAGAGATTAACTTATTGGGTCAATAATTAGTCATTAGGTCAAAAATTGACAATTTTAGCCAAAATTGACCTTTTAGTCAAAAGTTGACAAATTGGGTTATTGGGTTGGTCATTGCGTAACAATAGACCATTTTGACAAAAGTTGACTTTTTGGTCAAAAGTTAACCTATCGGGTCAATGGGTTGGTCATTGGGTCAGAAATTGACCATTTTGACTACAGTTAACTTTTTCGTCAAAATTGGAACTATTGGGTCAATTAGGTGGTCTTTAGGTCAAATATTGACAACTTTGACCAAAATTGCTTTTTGGTCAAAAGTTGACATATTGGGTCATTAGGCCATAAATTGCTATTTTGACCAAGGTCGACTTTTTGGTCAAAAGTTGGCCTTCCGGGTCAATGGGTCAAGGATTGACCATTTTTACAAAAGTTAACTTTTCCGTCAGAGATTGACTTATTTCGTCAATAATTGGTCATTAGGTCAAAAACTGACTATTTTGACTAAAGTTAAATTTTTGGTCAAAAGTTGACCCATTAGTTCAATGGGGTGGTCTTGGGTCAGAAATTGACCATTTTGACCAAAGTTGACTTTTTAGTCAAAACCTGACCTATTGGGTCAATGGTGTGGTCATTAGGTCAAAAATTAACTTTATTGACCAAAATTGATTTTTTGGTCAAAAGTTGACCTATTGTGTCAATGGGTTGGTCATTGTGTCAAGGATTAACTATTTTGACTAAAGTTCACTTTTTGGTCCAAAGTTGACCTATTGGTCAAAGGGTTGGTCATTGGGTGAAGGATTGACCATTCTGACCAAAGTTGACTTTTTGGTCAGAGATTTACTTATTGCGTCAATAATTGGTCATTATGCAAAAAATTAACTATTTTGGTCAAACGTTGACCTTTTGGGTCTATGGATTGGTCATTGGGTCAAGGATTGACCATTTTGACAAAAGTTGATTTTTTTTTCAAAAGTTGACCAATTGGGTCAATGGGTTGGTCATTGAATTAAGGATTGACCATTTTGACCAATATTGAACTTTTGGTCAGAGATTGACTTATTGGGTCAATAATTGGTTAGTAGGTCAAAAATTAACTATTTCAACCAAAATTGAATTTTTGGTCAAACGTTGACCTATTGGGTCAATGGGTTGGTCATTGGGTCAGACATTGATCACTTTGACCAAAGTTAACTTTTTGGTCAAAAGTTGACATATTGGGTCAATTAGGTGGGCATTAGGTTAAAAATTGACTATTTTGACTGAAATTATTCTTTTTGTCAAAAGTTGACCCATTGGGTTAACTGGGTGGTCATTGGGTTAGAAATTGACCATTTTGACCAAAGTTGACTTTTTGGACAAAAGTTGACTTATTGGGTCAATGGGGTGGTCATTAGGTCAAAAATTGACTATTGGGTCAAAAGTTGACATATTGGGTCAATGAGTTGGCCATTGGGTGAAGGAATGTCCATTTTAACCAAAGTTAATTTTTTGGTCAAAAGTTGTCCAATTGGGTTAATGGGTTGGTCATTGGGTTAAGGATTGACCATTTTGACCAAAGTTGACTTTTTGGTATGAGATTGACTTATTGGATCAATAATTGATCATTAGGTCAAAATTTGACCTTTTGGGTCAATGGGTCAAGAATTGACCATTTTGACCAAAGTTGACTCTTTGGTCAAAAGTTGACCTATTGGTTCAATGGGTTTGTCATTAGGTCAGAAATTAACCATTTTGACCAAATTTAAGTTTTAGGTCAAAAGCTGACCTATTAGGTCAATTGGTGGTCATTAAATAAAAATTGACTATTTTGACCAAAATTTCTTTTTGGTCAAAAGTTGATATATTGAGTCATTGGGTCACGGATTGACCATTTTGGCCAAAGTTGACTTTTTTGTCAAAAGTTGACCTATTGGGTCAATGGGTAGGTCATTGAGTCAAGGATAGACCATTTTGACCGAAGTTTACATTTTGGTAAGAGATTGACTTCTTGGGTCAATTATTGGTCATTAGGTCAAAAATTGACTATTTTGCCCAAAATTGAATTTTTTGTCAAAAGTTAACCCATTGGCTTGACGGGTTGGTTGTTGGGTCAGAAATTGACCATTTTGTCAAAGTTGACATTCGGTCAAAAGTTGAGTTATTGGGTCAATGGGGTGGTCATTAGGTCAAAAATTGGATATTTTAACCAAAATTAACTTTTTAGTCAAAAGTTGACATAATGGGTCAATGGGTTTGTCATTGAGTAAATGATTGACCATTTTGACCAAAGTTGTTTTTTTTAGTCATAAGTTGACCAATTGGGTTTAATGGGTTGGTCATTGGGTCAAGGATTGATCATCTTGACCAAGGTTGACTTTTATGTAAGATATTGACTTATTGGGTCAATAATTGGTCATTCCGTCAAAAATTTACTATTTTGACCAAAATTAACTTTTTGTTTAAAAGTTGACCTATTGGGTCAATGGGTTTGGTCATTTGGTTAATAATTGACAATTTTGACCAAAGTTGACTTTTTGGTCAAAAGTTGACCTATTGGGTCAATGGGTTGGTCATTTGGTCAGAAATTGACCATTTTGACCAAAGTTCACTTTTTGGTCAAAAGTTGACCTATTGGGTCAATTAGGTGGTCATTTGGTCAAAATTTGACTACTTTGACCAAAATTGCTTTTTGGTCAAAAGTTGACATATTGAGTCGTTGGGCCACAGATTGACCATTTTGGTCAAAGTTGACTTTTTGGTCAAAAGTTGACCTATTGGGTCAATGATTGACTGTTTCGACCAAAATTGATATTTTGGTCAAAAGTTGACCTATTGGTTCAATGGGTTGGTCATTGTGTCAAGGATTGACTATTTTGACTAAAGTTCGCTTTTTGGTCAAATGTTGACCTATTGGTTCAAAGGTTTGGTCATTGGGTAAAGAATTGGCCATTTTGATTAAAGTTGACTTTTTGGTCAGACATTGACTTTTTGGGTCAATAATAGGTCATTATGTCAAAATTTGACTATTTTGGTCAAAAGATGACCTATTGAGTCTGTGGGTTGGTAATTGGGTCAAGGATTGACCATTTTGACCAAAGTTATTTTTGGTCACAAGTTGACCAATTGGGTCAATAGGTTGGTCATTTAGTCAAGGGTTGACCATTTTGACAAAAGTTGACTTTTTGGTTAGAGATTGACTTATAGGGTTAATAATTGGTCAGTAGGTCAAAAATTGACTATAATGAATTTCTAGTCAAAAGTTGACCTTTTTGGTCGATGGAGTGAGTCATTAGAGTCGAAGATTGACATTTTGACTGATGTTGACTTTTTGGTAAAAAGTTGACCTATTGGGTCAATGGGTTGATCATTGGTTCAAGGATTGACCATTTTGACGAAAGTTAACATTTTGGTCAAAAGTTGATTTATTGGGTCAATGGGTTGGTCATTGGTTCAAGAATTGACCATTTTGACTAAAGTTGACTTTTTGGTCAAAAGTTGACTAATTAGGTTAATGGAATGGTCATTGGGTCAGAAATTGACCATTTTGACCAAAGTTAACTTTTTGGTCAAAAGTTGACCTATTGGGTCAATTGAGTGGTCATTAGGTCAAAAATTAACTATTTTGACCAAAATTTTTGGGTTATCGGGGTGGTCTTTGGGTTAGAAATTGACCATTTTAACCAAAGTTGACTTATTGTGTCAATGGGGTGGTCATTAGGACAAAAATTGACATTTTGGTCAAAAGATGACATATTGGGTCAATGAGTTGGTCATTGGGTCAAGGATTAACCATTTTGATCAAAGTTGGTTTTGGTCAAAAGTTGACCAATTAGGTGAATGGGTTGGTCATTGGGTCAAGGATTAACTATTTTGATCAAAGTTGACTTTTTGGTCAGAGATTGATTTATTGGGTCAAAAATTGTTTATTAGGTCAAAAATTATTTATTTTGACCAAAATTGACTTTTTGGTAAGAAGTTGACGCATTAAGTTAATGGGGTGGTCATTGGGTCAGAAATTGACCATTTTGACCAAAGTCGACTTTTTGATCAAAAGTTGACCTATTGGGTCAATGGGGTGGTCAATAGGTTTAAAATTGACTATATTGACCAAATTGACTTTTTGGTCAAAATTTTACCTATTTTGTTAATGGGTTCGTCATTGTCTCAAGGATTGACTTTTTTTATTAAAGTTCAATTTTTGGTCAAAAGTTGACCTATTGGATCAATGGTTGGTCATTGGGTCAAGGATTCACCATTTTGACCAAAGTTGACATTTTGGTCAGGGATTGACTTATTGGGTCAATAATTGGTCCTTATGTCAAAAATTGACTATTTTTGTCAAAAGTTGACCTAGTGGGTCTATGGGTTGATCATTGGGTCAAGGATTGACCATTTTGACCAAAGTTGATTTTTTAGTCGAAAGTTGGCCTATTTGGTCAATGGGTAAGTCGTTTGGTCATAAATTCACCATTTTAACCACAGTTGAGCAATTAGATTAATGGTGTGGTCATTAAGTCAAAAATTAACTTTTTCGTCCAAAATTGACATTTTGGTCAAAAGATAACCTATTGGGTTAATGGGTTGGTCATTGGGTTAAAAATGATCATTTTGACTAAAGTTGACTTTTTGGTCAAATGTTGACCTATTGGGTCAATGGGTTGGTCATTGGGTCAAAATTGACCGTTTTAACTAAAATTGACTTTTTGGTCAAAAGTTGACCTATTAGGTTAATTGGGTGGTCATTAGGTAAAAAATTGACTTTTTTGAGCAAAATTTCTTTTTGGTCAAAAGTTGACATATTGGGTGATTGGGTTACGAAATGACCATTTTGACCAAAGTTGACTTTTTTGTCAAATGTTGACTTACTGGGTCAATGGGTTGGTCATTGGGTCAAGGATTGACCATTTTGACCAAAGTTGACTTTTTGGTCAAAGATTGACTTATTTGGTTAATAATTGATCATTGGGTCAGAAGTTGACAATTTTGACCAAAGTTGACTTTTTTGTCAAAGATTGACCTATTGGGTCAATATAGTGGTCATTAGGTTAAGAATTCACTATATTGACCAAAATTAACTTTTGGGTCAAAAGTTTACCTATTGTGTTAATGGGTTAGTCATTATCTCAAGGATTCACTATTTTGACTAAAGTTCACTTTTTGGTCAAAAGTTAACTTATTGGGTTACTGGGTTAGTCATTGGGACAAGGATTGACCATTTTGACCACAGTTGACATTTTGGTCAAAGATTGACTTATTGGGTCAATAAATTGTCATTATGTCAAAAATTGACTATTTTGGTCAAAAGTTGACCTATTGAGCCTATGGGTTGATCATTGGGTCAAGTATTGACCATTTTGACCAAAGTTGATTTTTTGGTAAAAAATTGACCAATTGGGTCAATGTGTTGGTCATTGAGTCAAGGATTGACCATTTTGACCAAAGTTTACTTTTTGGTCAGAGATTGACTTATTAGGTCAATAATTGATCAGTAGGTAAAAAATTGACTATTTTGACCAAAATTGAGTTTTTGGTTAAAATTTGACTTTTTAGGTTATTGGGTTGGGCATTGGGTCAAAAATTGACTATTTTGACCGAAATTTTTTTTTGGTCAAAAGTTGACCTATTAGGTTAACGTGGTGGTCATTGGGTTAGAAATTGACCACTTTGAGCAAAGTTGACATTTTGGTCAAAAGTTGACTTATTGGGCCAATGGGGTGGTCATTAGGTCAAAAATTGACTATTTTGAACAAAACTGACTTTTTTCTCAAAAGTTGACAAATTGGGTTGGTTATTTTGTTAAGGTTTGACCTTTTTGGCCAAAGTAGATTTTTTGGTCAAAAGTTGACCAATTGGGTCAATGGGTTAAGGATTGACCAATTTGACCACAGTTGACTTTTTGGTAAGAGATTGACTTATTGGGTCAATAATTAGTCATTAGGTCAAAATTTGTCTATTTAGAACAAAATTAAATTTTTTGTAAAAAGTTGACCTATTGGTTCAATGGGTTGGTCATTGGGTCAAGAATTAACCATTTTGACCAAAGTTGACCTATTGGGTCAATGGGTTGGTCATTGGGTCAGAAATTGACCATTTTGACCTAATTTAACTTTTTGGTCAAAAATTTACATATTAGGTCAATTGGGTGGTGATTAGGTAAAAATATGATTATTTTGACCAATATTTCTTTTTGGTCAAAAGTTAACATACTGGGTCATTGATCACGGATTGACCATTTTGAACAAAGTTGACTTTTTGTCAAAAGTGAAATATTGAGTCAATGGGTTGGTCATTGGGTCAAGGATTGACCATTTTGACCAAAGTTGACTTTTTTGTCAGTGATTGACTTATTTGGTCACTAATTGGTCAGTGAGTCAAAAATTGACTATTGTGACAAAAAGTTGAATTTTTGGTAAAAGTTGACCCATTAGGCCAATGGGGTGGTCATTGGGTCAGAAATTGACAATTTTGACCAAAGTTGACTTTTTGGTCAAAATTTGACCTATTGGGTCAATGGGGTGGTCATTAGGTCAAAAATTGACTATATTGACCAAGATTGACTTTTGGTCAAATGTTGACTGTGTGTCAATGGGGGTGTCATTGTGTCAAGGATTGCCTTTTTTGACTAAAGTTCACTTTTTGGTCAAAAGTTGACCTATTGGGTCAATGGGTTGATCATTGGGTAAAGGATTGACCATTATGACTAAAGTTGACTTTTTGGTCAGACATTGACTTATTGGGTCAATAATTGGTCATTATGTTAAAAATTGACTATTTTGGTCAATAGTTGATCTATTGGGTCTTTAGGTAGGTCAATGGGTCAAGTATTGACCATTTTGACAAAACTTGACTTTTTGGTCAAAAGTTGACATATTGGGTCAATTGGTTGGTCATTGGGTCAGAAATTGACCATTTTAACTAAAGTTGACTTTTTGGTCAAAAGTTGAGCTATTGGGCCAATGGGGTGGTAATTAGGTCAAAAATTGACTATTTTGACCAAAATTGAATTTTTTTTAAAAGTTGACCTATTGGTCAATGGGTTGAGTCATTGGGTCGAGGATTGACTATTTTTACAAAAGTTAAATTTTTGTAAAAAGTTGACCTATTGGGTCTATTGGTTGGTCATTGGTTCAAGGATTGACCATTTTGACCAAAGTTGACATTTTGGTCAAAAGTTGACAATGAGTCAATGAGTTGGTCATTGGATCAAGGATTGACTTTTTTAACCAAAATTGAATTTTTGTTCAAAAATTGACCCATTAGGTCAATGGGGTGGTCATTGGGTCAGAAATTGACCATTTTGATCAATGGGGTGGTCATTAGGTCTAAAATTGACTATTTTGACCAAAATTGTCTTTTTGGTCAAAAGTTGATATATTAGGTCAATGAGTTGGTCATTAGGTCAAGGATTTACCATTTTGACCAAAGTTGATTTTTTGGTCAAAAGTTGACCAATTTGGTTAATGGGTTGTTCATTAATCAGGTATTTCCATTTTGACCAAAGTTGACTTTTTGATCAAAAGTCGACATATTCAGTTATTGGGGTGGTTTTTAGGTTAAAAATTGACTATTTGACAAAAATTTACTTTTTTGTCAAAAGTTGACCCATTGGTTCAATGGGGTGGTCATTAGGTCAAAAATTGACTATTTGACTAAAATTGACTTTTGGGTCAAAAGCTGACATATTGGGTTAATAGGTTGGTCATTTAGTCAAGGATTGACCATTTGACCAAAGTTGATTTTTTGGTAAAAAGTTAACCTTTTGGGTCAATGAGAATGTCGTTGGGTCAATGATTGAACATTTTGACCAAAGTTGACTTTTTGGTCAGAGATTGTCTTATTAGGTCTATAACTGGTCATTAGGTAAAAAATTGACTATTTTGACCAAAATTGACTTTTTGGTCAAAAAGTTGACCTATCAGATCAATTGGTCATTGGGTCAAAAAAAATCATTTTGATCAAGTAAGCTTTTTGGTAAAAAGCTGACCTATTGGGTTAATGGGTTGGTCATTGGGTCAGAAATTGACCAATTTATCCAAAGTTGACCTATTGGGTCAATGGGGTGGTCATTAGGTCAAAATTTGATTATTTTTACCAAAATTGACTTTTTGGTCAAAAGTTGACCTATTGAGTCAATAGGTATGTCATTGGGTCAAGGATTGGCCATTTTGACTAAAGTTGACTTTATGGTCAAAAGTTGACCTATTGGGTCAATGGGTTAAGCATTGGGTCAAGGACTGACCAATTTGACTGAAGTTGACTTTTTGGTCAGAGATTGACTTTTTGGGTCAATAATTGGTCGTTAGGTCAAAAATTGACTATTTGGTCAAAGTTGACCTATTGGTTCATTAGGTCAATGATTGACCATTTTGATCAAAGTTGACTTTTTGATCAAAAGTCGACCTATGGGGTCAATGGGTTGGTTATTGGGTCAAAAAATGAACATTTTAACAAAAGTTAACTTTTTCATCAAAAGTTGACCTATTGGGTTAATGGGGTGGTTGTTAGGTTAAAAATTGATTATTTTGACCAAAATTTACTTTTTTGTCAAAATTTGACCAATTGGGTCAATGGGTATGTCTTTGTGTCAAGGATTAAGCATTTTGACCAATGTTGACATTTTAGTCTTTGGGTCAGAAATTAACTAGGTTGATAAAAGTTGACTTTTTCATCAAAAGTTCATCTATTTGTTCAATGGGGTGGTCATTAAGTCAAAAAATTATTATTTTGACAAATGGACTATTTTACTTTTTGGTCAAATGTTGACCAATTTAGCCAATGGGTTGATCATTAGGTCAATGATTGACCATTTTGACCAAAGTTATCTTTTTGGTCAAAAGTTAACCTATTGGTGAATGGGTTGGGTATTGAGTCAGAAATTGACCAATTTAAGTAATGTTGACTTTTTGGTCAAAAGTTGACCTATTGGGTCAATAGGGTGGTTGTTAGGTTAAAAATTGACTATTTTGACCAAAATTTACTTTTTTGTCAAAAGTTGACCAATTGGGTAAATGGGTGTCATTAGGTCAAGGATTGACCATTTTGACCAAAATTCACATTTTGGTCAAAAGTTGCCCCATTGGGTCAATGTAGTGGTCATTAGGTCAACAATAGACTATTTTGACCAAAATTGACTTTTTTGTCAAATGTTGACATATTGGGACAATGGGTTGGTCATTTGGTTAAGGATTGACCATTTGGACCAAAGTTGACTTTTTGGTAAAAAGTTAATCTATTGGGTCAATGGGCAGGTCATCGGTTCAAGGAATGACCATTTTGGCCAAAGTTGACTTTTTGGTCAGCGATTGACTTATTGGTTCTATAACTGGTCATTAGGTCAAGGATTGACTACTTTGACAAAAATTAACTTTTGTGACAAAAGTTGACCTATTGAGTCAATACGTTGGTCATTGGGTCAGAAATTGACCATTTTGACCAAAGTTGTCTTTTTGGTCATAGATTGACTTATTGCGTCAATAATTAGCCATTTGGTAAAAAAATTGACCTATTGGGTCTATGGGTTTGTTATTGTGTCAAGAATTGACCATTATGATAAAAGTTGACTTTGTGGTCGAAAGTTGAACTATTGGGCTAATGAGGTTGTCATTAGGTCAAAAATTGACAATTTTGATCAAAATTAACTTTTTGATCAAAAGTTGACCTATTGGGTCAATGGGTTGGCCATTGGGTCAAGGATTGACCATATTTATCAAAGTTGACATTTTGGTCAAAAGTTGACCTATTGGGTCAATGGGTTGTTCATTGGGTCAAGAATTGACCATTTTGACCAAAATTAACTTTTTGGTCAAAAGTTGACCTATTGGGTCGATGGGTTGGCCATTGGGTCAGAAATTGATGATTTTGTCCAAAGTGAACTTTTTGGTCAAAAGGTGACCTATTGGGTCAATTGGGTGGTCATTAGATCAAAAATTGACTATTTTGACCAATGTTGAATTTTTGGTCAAAAGTTGACCCATTAGGTCGATGGGGTGATCTTTAGGTCCGAAATTGAACATTTTGACCAAAGTTGAATTTTTGGTTAAAAGTTAACCAATTGGGTTAATGGGGTGGTCATTAGGCCAAAAATTGACTTTATTGACCAAAATTAACTTTTTGGTCTAAAGTTGACCTATTGTGTCAGTGGGTTGGTCATTGTGTCAAGGATTGACTATTTTGACTAAAGTTCAGTTTTTGGTCAAAAGTTGACCTATTGGGTCAACGGGTTGGTCATTTGGTCAAGAATTGACCATTTTGACTAAAGTTAACTTTTGGTCGAAAGTTGACCCATTGGGTCGATGTAGTGAGTCATTAGGTCAACGATATGTTATTTTGACCAAAATTGACTTTTTATTCAAGAGTTGACATATTTGGTCAATGGGTTGGTCATTTGGTTAAGGATTGACCATTTTGACCAAAATTGACTTTTTGGTAAAAAGTAAACCTATTGGGTCAATGGGTAGATCATCGGTTCAAGGATTGACCATTTTTGCCAAAGTTGACTTTTTGGTCAGAGATTGACTTATTGGTTCTATAGCTGGTCATTAGGTCAAAGATTGACTACTTTGACCAAAATTAACTTTTTGGTCAAAAGTTGACCTATTGGGTTAATACGTTGCTCATTGGGTCAGAAATTGACCATTTTGACCAAAGTTGTCTTATTGGTACGAGATTGACTTTTTGCGTCAATAATTGGCCATTTGGTCAAAAGTTGACCTATTGGGTCTATGGGTTTGTCGTTGTGTCAAGAATTGACCATTGTGACTAAAGTTGACTTTTTGGTCAAAAGTTGAACTATTAGGCTAATGGGGCAGGCATTAGGTAAAAAATTGAAAATTTTGTTCAAAATTAACTTTTTGGTCAAAAGTTGACCATTTGGGTCAATGTGTTGGCCATTGGGTCAAGGATTGATTATTTTTACCAAAGTTGACATTTTGGTCAAAAGTTGACCTATTGGGTCATTGAGTTGGTCATTGGGTCAAGAATTGACCATTTTGACCAAAGTTAACTTTTTGGTCAAAAGTTGACCTATTAGGTCAATTAGTTGGTCATTAGGTCAGAAATTGACGATTTTGACCAAAGTGAACTTTTTGGTCAAAAGGTGACCTATTGGGTCAATTGGGTGGTCATTAGGTCAAAAATTGACTATTTTGACCAACGTTGAATTTTTGGTCAAAAGTTGACCTATTATGTCAGTGGGTTGGTCATTGTGTCAAGGATTGACTATTTTGACTAAAGTTCACTTTTTGGTCAAAAGTTGACCTATTGGGTCAATGGGTTGGTCATTGGGTCAAGAATTGACCATTTTGTCCAAAGTTAACTTTTTGGTCAAAAGTTTACATATTGAGCTAATGGATTGGTCATTGGGTCAAATATTGACGATTTTGACCAAAGTAAACTTTTTGGTCAAAATTTGACTTATTGGGTCAATTGGGTGGTCATTAGGTCAAAAATTAACTATTTTGACCAAAATTATTTTTTTTTGTCAACAAATGACCCATGGGTTAACGGGGTGGTCATTGGGTTAGAAATTGACCTTTTTGACCCAAGTTGACTTATTGGGTCAATGAGGTGTTCATTAGGTCAAAAATTGGCTTTTTGGTCAAAAGTTGACATATTGGGTCAATGAGTTGGTCATTGGGTCAAGGATTGACAATTTTGACCAAAGTTGATTTTTTGGTCAGAAATTGACCGATTGGGTCAATGGGTTGGTTATTGGGTCATGGATTGCCCATATTGACCAAAGTTGACTTTTGGTAAGAGATTGACTTATTTGGTCAATAATTGGTCATTACGTCAAAAATTGACTAATTTGACCAAAATTGACTTTTTGTACAAAAGTCGACTTATTGGGTTAAAAGGGTTGGTCACTGAGTCAAGAATTCATCATTTTGACCAAATTTGTCTTTTTGGTCAAAAGTTGACCTATTGAGTCAATAGGTTGGTGATTGGGTCAGAAATTGACCATTTTTACCAAAGTTAACTTTTTGGTCAAAAGTTGACCTATTAGGTCAATTGGATGGTCGTTAGGTAAAAAGTTCACTATTTTGACCAAAATTACTTTTTGGTCAAAAGTTGACAAATTGGGTTATTGGGTTACGGATTGTCCATATTGACCAAAGTTGACTATTTTGTCAAAAGTTAACATATTGGGTCAATGGGTTGGTGATTGGGTCAAGAATTGATCATTTTGACCAAAGTTGACTTTTTTGTCAGAGATTGACTTATTTGGTTAATAACTGGTCATTAGGTCAAAAATTAACTATTTTGACCAAAATTGAATTTTTTTGTCAAAATTTGACCCATTAGGTCAATGGGGTGGTCATTGGGTCAGAAATTGACCATTTGACTAAAGTTAACATTTTTATCAAAAGTTGACCTATTGGGTCAATGGGGAGGTCTTTAAGTAAAAAATTGACTATTTTGACCAATATTGACTTTTTGGTCAAACGTTGACCTATTGTGATAATGGGTTGGTCATTGTCTCAAGGATTGACTATTTTGACTAAAGTTCACTTTTTGGTCAAAAGTTGACCTATTGGGTCAATGGGTTGGTCATTGAGTCAAGGATTGACACTTTTGACCAAAGTTGACATTTTGGTCAGAGATTGACTTATTGGGTTAATAATTGGTCATTATGTCAGAAATCAACTATTTTGGTCAAAAGTTGACCTATTGGACCATGGGTTGGTCATTTGGACAAGGATTGACCATTTTGACCAAAGTTGACTTTTTGGTCAAAAGTTTACCAACTAAGTCAATGGGTAGGTCATTGAGTCAAGGATTGACCATTTTGACCAAAGTTGACTTTTTGGTCAAGGATTGACTTATTGGGTCAATAATTGGTCAGTATGTCAAAAATTGAATATTTTGACCAAAATTAAATTTTTGGTCAAAAGTTTACTTAACTTTTGGGTCAATGGGTTGGTCATTGGGTAAAAAATAGATCATTTTGACTAAAGTTAACTTTTTTGTCAAAACTTGACTTATTGGGTCAATTAGGTGGTTATTAGGTCAAAAATTGACTATTTTGACTGAAATTATTTTTTTGGTCAAAAAGTTGACCCATTAGGTTAACGGGGTGGTAATTGGGTTAAAAATTGACCATTTTGACCAAAGTTGACTTTTTGGACAAAAGCTGACTTATTGGGTCAATGGGGAGGACATTAGGTCAAAATTGACTATTTTGACCAAAATTTATTTTTTGTTCAAAAGTTGACATATTGGATCAATGAGATGGTTATTGGGTCAAGGATTGACAATTTTGACCAAAGTTGATTTTTTGGTCATAAGTTGACCAATTGGGTCAATGGATTGGTCACTGGGTCAAGGATTGACCATTTTGACCAAAGTTGACTTTTTGGTAAGAGATTGACTTATTTGGTCAATAATTGGTCCTTAGGTCAAAATTTGACTATTTTGACCAAAATCGACTTTTTGGTCGAAAGTTGACTATTAGGTCGATAGGTTGTCATTGGGTCAAACATTGACCATTTTGACCAAAGTTGACTTTTTGGTCAAAAGATGACATATTGGGTTAATGGGTTGGTCATTGGGTCGAAATTTACCATTTCGACCAAATTTAACTTTTTGGTCAAAAGTTGACCTATTAGGTCAGTTGGGTGGTCATTAGGTTAAAAATTGACTATTTTGACCAAAATTTCTTTTTGGTCAAAATTTGACATATTGTGTCATTGGAGTCGTCAGTATTGACCATTTTGACGAAAGTTGACTTTTTTTCGGTTCGCTTATTAGGTTGATGGGTTGGGGATTTGGTCAGGGTTTGACCATTTTGACCAAAGTTGACTTTTTGGTCAGAGATTGACTTATTTGCGCAGTAATTAGTCATTAGGTCAAAAATTAACTATTTTGACAAAAATTGAATTTTTGGTCAAAATTTTACCCATTAGGTAATGGGGTGGTCATTGGGTCAGAAATTGATCATTTTGACGAAAGTTGACTTTTTGGTCAAAAGTTGACCAATTGTGTCAATAGGGTGATCATTAGGTCAAAAATTGACTATATTGACCAATATTGACTTTTTGGTCAAAAGTTGACCTACTGTGTTAATGGGTTGGTCATTGTCTCAAGGATTGACTATTTCGACTACAGCTTACTTTTTCGTCAAAAGTAGACCTATTTGGTCAACTTTTTGGTCATTGGGGATTGACCATTTTGACTAAAGTTGACTTTTTGGTAAGAGATTGACTTATTGAGTCAATAATTGGTCATTAGGTCAAAAATTAACTATTTTGACCAAGATTGACCTTTTGGTCAAAAGTTCTCCAATTGGGTCAATGAGTCAGTCATTGGGTCAAGAATTGACCATTTTGATCAAAGTTAACTGTTTTGTCAAAAGTTCACCTATTGGGTCATTGGGTCAGAAATTGACCATTTTGACCAAAGTTCACTTTTTGGTCAATAGTTGACCTATTGGGTCAATGGGGCGGTCATTAGGTTAAAAATTAACTTTATTGACAAATATTTGCTTTTTGGTCAAAAGTTGACCTTTTGTGTCAATGTGTTGGTCATTGTGTCAAGGATTGACTATTTTGAATAAAGTTCACTTTTTGGTCAAAAGTTGACCTATTGGGTCAATGGGTTGGTCATTGGGTCAAGGATTGACCAAAGTTGACTTTTTTGTAAGAGATAGAATTATTGGGTCAAAGATTGGTCATTATGTCAAAATTTGGTTATTTTGGTCAAAAATTGACCTATTGCTTCTATGGGTTGGTCATTGGATCAAGGATTGACCATTTTGACCAAAGTTGATTTTTTGGTCACAAGTTGACCAATTGGTTCAATGGATTGGTCAATGAGTCAAGTAATGACCATTTTGACAAAATTTGACTTTTTGGTCGAAGATTGACTTATTGGGATCGATAATTGGTCGATAGAGTCGAAAATTGACTATTTTGACCAAAATTGATTTTTTATCAAATGTTGACCTGTTAGGTCATTGAGTCAAGGATTGAACATTTTGACCAAAGTTGATATTTTGGTTAAAAGTTGACCTATTGGGTTAATGGGTGGTCATTGGGTCAAGAATTGACCATTTTGACCAAAGTTAACTTTTTGATCAAAAGTTGACCTATTGGGTCAATGGGTTTGTCATTGGGTCAGAAATTGACGATTTTGACCGAAGTGAACTTTTGGTCAAAAGTTGACCTATTGGATCAATTGGGTGATCTTCAAGTCAAAAATTGACTATTTTGACCAAATTTATTTTTTGGTCAAAAGTTGATACATTGGGTTAACGGGGTGGTCATTGGGTTAGAAATTGACTATTTTGACCGAAGTTGACTTATTGGGTCAATGGGGTGGTCATTAGGTCAAAAATTTACTATTTTTACAAAAATTGACTTTTTGGTCAAAAGTTTACATATTGGTTAAATTAGTTGCTTGTTGGGTCTAGGATTAACAATTATGACCAAAGTTGATTTTTTGGTCTGAAGTTGACCAATTGGGTCAACGGGTTGGTCATTGAGTCAAGGATTGACCATTTTGACCAAAGTTGACTTTTTGGTAAGAGATTGACTTATTGTGTCAATAATTAGTCATTAGGTCAAAAATTGACTAGTTGACCAAACATGACTTTTTGCTCAAAAGTCGACTTATTGGGTCAATGGGTTGGTCATTGAGTCAAGAATTGACCATTTTGACCAAAGTTGACTTTTTGGTCAAAAGTTGACTTATTGGGTTAATGGGTTAGTCATTGGGTCAGAAATTGACCATTTTGACCAAAGTTAGCTTTTGGTCAAAAGTTGACCAATTAGGTCAATTGGGTGGTCATTAGGTAAAAAATTGTCTATTTTGACAAAAATTTCTTTTTTGTCAAAAGTTGACATATTGGGTTATTGGGTTACGGATTGACCATTTTTACCAAAGTTGACTTTTTTGTCAAAAGTTGACCTATTGGGTCAATGGGTTCTTCATTGAGTCAAGGATTGACCATGCTGACCAAAGTTGACTTTATGGTCGAGAGATTGACTTATTTGGTTGATAATTGGTCATTAGATCAAAATTGACTATTTTGACCAAAATTAAATTTTTGGTCAAAAGTTGACCTATTGGGTCAATGGGTTGTTCATTGGGTCAAAAATTGATCATTTTGAACAAAGTTAACTTTTTGGTCAAAAGTTGACATATTGGGTCAATTAGGTAGTCATTAGATCAAAAAATGACTATCTTGACCGAAATATTTTTTGGTTAAAAGTTGACCCATTGGGTTAACACGGTGGTCATTGGGTTAGAAATTGACTATTTTTACCAAAGTTGACTTTTTGGAAAAAAGTTGACATATTGGGCCAATGGGGTGTTCATTAGGTCAAAAATTAACTATTTTGACTAAAATTATTTTTTTTGTCAAATGTTGACATATTAGGTCAATGAGTTGGTCATTGGGTCAAGGATTGACCAATTTGACAAAAGTTATTTTTTTGGTCAAAAGTTGACCAATTGGATCAATGGGTTGGTCATAGGGTCAAGGATTGACAATTTTAACTAAAGTTGACTTTTTGGTAGCAGATTGATTTATTGGGTCAATAATTTGTCATTAAGTCAAAAATTAAGTATTTTGATCAAACTTGACTTTTTGCTCAAAAGTCAACTTATTGGTTCAATAGGTTTGCCATTGAGTCAAGAATTGACCATTTTGACCAAAGTTGACTTTGTGGTCAAAAGTTGACATATTGGGTCAATGGGTTGGTCAATGGGTCTGAAATTGACCATTTTGACCAAATTTAACTTTTTGGTCAAAAGTTGACCTATTAGGTCAATTGGGTGGTCATTAAGTAAAAAATTAATTATTTTGACCAAAATTTCTTTTTGGTCAAAAGTTGACATATTGGGTCATTGGGTCACGGATTGACCACTTTGACCAAAGTTGACTTTTTTGTCAAAAGTTGACCTATTGGGTCAATGCGTTGCTCATTGGGTCAAGCATTGACCATTTTGACCAAAGTTGACTTTTTCGTCAGAGATTCACTTATTTGCTTAATAATTGGTCATTAGGTCTAAAAATTAACTATTTTAACCAAAATTGAATTTTTTGCCAAAAGTTGACCCATGAGGTCAACGGGGTGGTCATTGGGTCAGAAATTGTCCATTTTAACCAAAGTTGACTTTTTGGTCAAAAGTAGACCTATTGGGTCAATGGGGGGTCATTAGGTCAAAAATTGACTATATTTACCAAAATTGACATTTTGGTCAAAAGTTGATCTATTGGGTTAATGGGTTTGTCATTATCTCAAGGATTGACTATTTTTTTAATAAAGTTCACTTTTTGGTCAAAAGTTAACCTATTGGGTCAATGGATTGGTCACTAGGTCAAGGATTTACCATTTTGACCAAAGTTAACTTTTTGGTCAGAGATTAACTTATAGGGTCAATAATTGGTCATTAGGTCAAAAATTGATTTATTTACATCGAAAGTTGACTATTGGGTCTATGGGTTGGTCATTGGGTCGAGGATTAATCATTTTGACCTATGTTGATTTTTTGGTCGAAATTTTACTAATTGAGGTCGATGGGTTGGTCATTGAGTCGAAGATTGACCATTTTAACCAAAGTTGACTTTTTGGTCAGAGATTGACTTATTGGGTCAATAATTGGTCAGTAGGTCAAAAATTGAATATTTTGACGAAAATTAAATTTTTGGTCAAAATTTGACCTATTGGGTTAATGGTTTGGTCATTAGGTCAAAAATTGATCATTTTGACATAGTTAACTTTTTGGTCAAATTTCGACATATTGGGTCAATTAGGTGGTCATGAGGTCAAAAATTTACTATTTTGACTGAAATTGTTCTTCTGGTCAAAAGTTGACCCATTGGGATAACGAGGTGGTCATTGGGTTAGAAAATGACAATTTTGACCAAAGTTGTCTTTTTGGACAAAAGTTGACTTATTGGGTCAATGGGGAGGTCTTTAGGTCAAAAATTGATTATTTTGACCAAAATTTATTTTTTGATCAAATGTTGACATATTGGGTCAATGAGATGGTCATTGAGTCAAGGATTTACCATTTTGACCAAAGTTGATTTTTTGGTCAAAAGTTGACCATTTGGGTCAATTGGTTGGTCTTTGTGGCTTGGATTAACCATTTTGACCAATGTTGACTTTTTGGTCAAATGTTGGCCTATTGGGTCAATGGGCTGGTCATTGGTTCAAGGATTGAACATTTTGAATAAAGTTGAATTTGTGGTCAAAGATTAATGTATTGGATCAATAATTGTTCAGTAGGTCAAAAATTGAGTATTTTGATCAAAAGTGAATTTTTAGTCAAAAGTTGACCTATTGGGTCAATGGGTTGGTCATTGGGACAAAAATTGATCTTTTTGACCAAAGTTAACTATTTGGTCAAAAGTTGACATATTGGGTCATTGGGGTGGTCATTAGGTCAAAAATTAACTGTTTTGTAAATTATTTTTTTGGTTAAAAGTTGATCCATTGGGTTAACGGGGTGGTCATTGGGTTAGAAATTGACCATTTTAACCAAAGTTGACTTTTTGGACAAACGTTAACTTATTGGGTCAATGATTAATTGGTCATTAGGTCAATGATTAATTTTTTTGACCAAAGTTAACTTTCTGGTCAAAACTTGACCTTTTGGATCAATGGGTTGGTCGTTGGGTCATAAATTGTCCATTTTGACCAAAGTTGACTTTTGGTCAAAACTTGACCTTTTGGATCAATGGGGTAGTCATTAGGTCAAAAATTACTATATTGACCAAATTTAACTTTTTGGTCAAAAGTTAACCTATTGTGTCAATGGGTTGGTCATTGTGTCAAGGATTGACTATTTTGACAAAAGTTCACTTTTTGGTAAAAAAATTGACCTATTGGATCAATGGGTTGGTCATCAGGTCAAGGAATGATCATTTTGACCAAAGTTAACTTTTTGGTAAGAGAATGACTTATTGGGTCAATGATTGGTCATTATGTCAAAATTTGATTATTTTGGTCAAAAGTTGACTTATTGGGTCTATAGGTTTGTCATTGGGTCAAGGATTTACCATTTTGACCAAAGTTGACTTTTTGGTCAAAAGTTGACCTATCAGGTTAATGGGTTGGTCATTGGGTCAGAAATTGACTATTTTAAACAAACTTGATGTTTTGGTCAAAAGTTATCCTATTGGGTTAAAGGGGTGGTCATTTGGTCAAAAATTAACAATTTTGACAAAATTAACTTTTTGGTCAAAAGTTGACCTATTGGCTCAACGGGTTGGTCATTGGGTCAAGGATTGACCATTTTGACCCAAGTTGACTTTTTGGTCAAAAATTGACCTATTGGGTCAACAGGTTAGTCATTGGGTCAAAGATTGACCATTTCGACAAAAGTTGACTTCTTGGTCAGAGATTAACTTATTGGGTCAATAATTGGTCATTTGGTTAAAAATTGATTATTTTGACCAAAATTAAATTTTTCATCAAAAGTTGACCCATTGGGTCAATTGGGTGGTCATTAAGTCAGAAATTGACAATTTTAACCAAAGTTGACTTTTTGTCAATAGTTAACCTATAGGGTCAATGAGTTATTCATTGGATCAGAAAATCAACATTTTGACCAAACTTGACTTTTTTGTTAAAAGTTGACCTATTGGGTCGATTGGGTGGTGATTAGGTCAAAAATTGACTATATAAACAAAAATTGACTTTTTGGTTAAAAGTTGACCTCTTGTGTCAATGATTGGTTATTGTGTTAAGGATTGACTATTTTGACTAAAGTTAACTTTTTGGTCAAAAGTTGACCTATTGGATCGATGGTTTGGTCATTGGGTCGAGGATTGAACATTTTGACCAAAATTGACTTTTTGGTCGAGAGATTGACTTATTAGGTCGATAATTTGTCATTACGTCGAAAATTAACTATTTTGGTCGAAAGTTGACCTCTTGGGTCACGTGGGTTTGTCATTGGGTCAAGGATTTACCATTTTGACCAAAGTTGACCTTTTGGTCAAAGTTGACTATTAGGTCGATGTGTTGGTTATTGGGTCGAACATGAACATTTTAAGCGAAGTTGACTTTTTGGTGAAAGTTGACTATTAGATTGATGAGGTGGTTGTTAGGTTAAAATTGACTATTTTGACCAAAATTAACTTTTTGGTTAAAAGTTTACCTATTGAATTCAATGGGTTGGTCATTGGATTGGATTGACCATTTTGACCAAAGTTGACTTTTTGGTCAAAAGTTGACCTATTGGGTCAATGGGTTAGTCATTGGGTCAAAGATTGACCATTTCGACCAAAGTAGATTTTTTGGTCAGAGATTGACTTATTGGGTTAATAATTGAATTTTTGTCAAAAGTTGGCCCATTAGGTCAATTGGTTGGTCATTAAGTCAAAAAGTAATAATATTGACCAAAGTTACGTTTTTATCAAAAGTTGACTTATTGGGTCAATGGGTTGGTCATTGGATCAGAAATTCACCATTTTTACCAAACTTCACTTTTTTGTGAAAAGTTGACCTATTGGGTCAATGGGGTGGATTTTAGGTAAAAGATTGATTATTTTTACCAAAATTGACTTTTTGGTCAAACGTTGACCTATTGGTTCAATGTGTTGGTCATTAGGTCAAGGATTGACCATTTTGACCAAATTTTTCTTTTTTGTCAAAAGTTGACCTATTCGGTCAATATGTTGGTTATTGCGTCAAGAATTGAGCATTTTGACCAAAGTTGGCTTTTTGGTCATTGGGTGAGAAATTAACTATCTTGACCAAAGTTGACTTTTTGGTCAAAAGTTGACCTATTGGGTGAATGGTGTGGTCTTTTGGTCAAAAATTGACTATTTTGACCAAAATTAATTTTTTGGTCAAAAGTTGAACTATTTGGTAAATGGGTTGGTCGTTGGGTCAATGATCGACCATTTTGATCAAAGTTGACTTTTTGGTCATAGATTGACTTATTGGGTCAATAATTGGTAATTAGGCCAAAAATTAACTATTTTGACAAAAATTGGCTTTTTGGTCAAATGTTAACCTATTGGGTCAATGAGATGGTCATTGGCTCAAGGATTGACCGTTTTGACCAAAGTTGACTTTTTGGTCAGATATTGACTTATTTGATCAATAATTGGTCATTAGGTCAAAAATTAACTATTTTGACAAAAATTGAATTTTTTGTCAAAATTTGACCCATTAGGTCAATGGGGTGGTCATTGCGTCAGAAATTGACCATTTGACTAAAGTTGACATTTTTATCAAAAGTAGACCTATTGGGTCAATGGGGTGGTCTTTAAGTAAAAAATTGACTATTTTGACCAATGTTGACTTTTTGGTCAAACGTTGACCTATTGTGATAATGGGTTGGTCACTGTCTCAAGGATTGACTATTTTGACTAAAGTTCGCTCTTTGGTCAAAAGTTGACCTATTGGGTCAAATGGTTGGTCATTGGCTCAAGGTTTGACCATTTTGACCAAAGTTGACTTTTTGGTCAGAGATTGACTTATTGGGTCAATAAGTGGTCATTATGTCAAAAATTGACTATTTTGGTCAAAATTTGAGCTATTGGGTCTATGGGTTGGTCATTGGGTTAAGGATTGACCATTTTGACCAAAGTTGATTTTTCGGTCAAAAGTTGACAATGGGTTGGTCATTGGCTCATGGATTGACCATTTTGACCAAAGTTGACTTTTTGGTCAGAGATTGACTTATTGGGTCAATAATTGGTCAGAAGGTCAACAATTGACTATTTTGACCAAAATTGAATTTTTTGTCAAAAATTGACCAATTGGGTCAAAGAGTTGGACATGGGTCAAGGATTGACCATTTTGACCATAGTAGACTTTTTAGTCAAAAGTTGATATTTTGGTCAAAAGTTGATTTATTGGATCAATGGGATGGTCATTGGGTCAAGGATTTACTATTTTGACCAAAGTTAACATTTTGATCAAAAGTTGACCTATTGGGTCAATGGGTTGGTCATTCGTTCAAGGAATGATCATTTTAACCAAAGCTGACTTTTTTTGAAAAAGATTGACCTAGTGGGTCAATAATTGGTCATTTTGTCAAAAATTGACTATTTTGACCAAAATTAACTTTTTGGTCAAAAGTTGACCTCTTGGGTCAATGGGTTCGACATTGGGTCAAGGATTGACCATTTTGACCAAAGTTGACTTTTTGTTCAAAAGTTGACCTATTGGGTCAGTGGGCCGGTCATAGGGTCAGAAATTGACCATTTTTACCAAAGTCGTCTTTTCGGTCAAAAGTTGATATATTAGGTAATTTTGGTGGTCGTTTGGTCAAAAATTGACTATTTTGACCAAATTTGCTTTTTGGTCAAAGATTGATCTTTTGGTTCATTAGGTCAAAGTTTGACCATTCTTACCATAGTTGACTTTTTGGCCAGAGATTGACTATTAGGTCAAAAATTTACTATTTTGGCCAAAATTGATTTTTTGGTCAAAAGTTGACCCATTAGGTCAATGGGTGGTCATTGGGTCAGAATTTGACCATTTTGACCAAACTTGATGTTTTGGTCAAAAGTTGACCTATTGGGTCAATGGGGGTGGTCATTAAGTCAAAAATAGACTATGTTGACCAAAATAGACCTTTTTGTCAAAAGTTGACCTATTGTGTCAATGGGTTGGTCATTGTATCAGGGATTGACTATTTTGACTATAGTTCACTTTTTGGTCAAAAGTTGACCTATTGGGTCAATGGGTTGGTCATTGGGTTAAGGATTGACCATTTTGACCAAAGTTGACTTTTTGGTCAGAGATTGACTTATTGGGTCAATAATTGGTCATTATGTCAAAAATTAACTATTATCGTCAAAAGTTAACCTATTAGGTCTATGGGTTGGGCATTGAGTCACGGATTAAACAGTTTGACCAAAGTTGACTTTTTGTCAAAAGTAGAGCTATTGGGTCAATAATTGGCAATTTTGACCAAAGTTAACCTTTTAATAAAATTTTGACCTCTTGGGTCAATGGATACGTCTTTGTGTTAAGGATTGACAATTTTGACAAAAGTTGACTTTTTGGTCAAAAGTTGACCTATTGGGTCAATTTGTTGGTCATTGGGTCGAGGATTGACCATTTTGACCAAAGTTGACTTTTTTGTCAAAAGTTGACCTATTGGGTCAATGGGTTGATCATTGGGTCAGTGGTTGACCATTTTGACCAAAGTTGACTTCTTGGTCTGAAGTTGACCTATTAGATGAATGGGTTGGTCATCGGGTCTGAAATTGTCCATTTTGACCAAAGTTAACTTTTGTTGAAAAGTTGACATATTGGGTCAATGGGGTGGTCATTAGTTCAAAAATTGACTTTTTAGCCAAAAGTTGACCTATTTTGTCAATGTGTTGGTCATTGTGTCTAGGGTTGACTATTTTGACTAAAGTACAATTTTTGGTCAAAAGGTGACATATTTGGTCAATGGGTTGGTCATTGGTTCAAGGATTGACCATTTTGACCGAAATTGACTTTTTGGTCAAAGATTGAATTGTTGGGTGAATAATTTGTCATTATGTCAAAAGTTGACTATTTTGGTCGAAAAGTCGACTTCATTGGGTCTATAGGTTTGTCATGGGGTCAAGGATTTACCATTTTGACCAAAGTTGACTATTTGTTTAAAAGTTGACCTACCGGGTTAATGGGTTGGTCATTGGGTTAGAAATTGACCATTTCAACCAAACTTGATGTTTTCGTCAAAAGTTGTACTATTGGGTTAATGGGGTTTTCATTAAGTCAAAAATTGAAAATTTTGATCAAAATTAAGTTTTTGGTCAAAAATTATCTTATTAGGTCAATGGTTTGGTCATTGGGTCAAAGATTGAACATTTTGACCAAAGTTGACTTTTTGGTCAGAGATTGACTTATTTTGTCAATAATTTGTCATTATGTCAAAAATTGACTATTTTGTTCAAAAGTTGACCTATTAGGTCTATGGGTTTGTCATTGGGTCAAGGATTTACCATTTTGACCAAATTTGACGTTTCGGTCAAAAGTTGACATATTAGGTCAATGGGTTTGTTATTGGGACAGAACATGACCATTTTAACTAAAGTTGACTTTTTGTTCAAAAGTTGACCTATTGGGTCAATGGGGTGGTTGTTAGATTAAAAATTGACTATTTTGACCAAAATTAACTTTTTGGTCAAAAGTTGGCCTATTGGGTCAATGGGTTGGTCTTTGGGTCAATGATTAACCATTTTGACCAAAGTTGACTTTTTGGTCAAAAATTGACCTATTGGGTCAATGGGTTAGTCATTGGGTCAAAGATTGACCATTTCAACCAAAGTTGATTTTTTGGTCAGAGATTAACTTATTGGGTCAATATTTGGACTTTGGTCAAAAATTGATTATTTTGAGAAAAATTAAATTTTTCGTCAAAAGTTGACCCATTGGGTCAATTGGTTGGTCATTAAGTCAAAAAATAATAATATTAACCAAAGTTGCCTTTTTGTCAAAAGTTGACTTATTGGGTCAAAGGGTTGGTCATTGGATAAAAAATTCACCATTTTGACCAAACTTCACTTTTTTGTCAAAAGTTGACCTATTGGTCAATGGAGTTGTCATTAGGTAAAAGATTTACTATTTTGACCAAACCTGACTATTTGGTCAAAAGTTGACCTATTGGGTCAATGTGTTGGTCATTAGGTCAAGGATTGACCATTTTGACCAAATTTTGCTTTTTGGTCAAAAGGTTACCTATTCGGTCAATGAGTTGGTTATGGGTCAAGAATTGAGCATTTTGACCAAAGTTGGCTTTTTGGTCATTGGGTGAGAAATTAACTATTTTAACTAAAGTTGATTTTTTGGTCAAAAGGTAACTTATTGGGTGAATGGCGTGGGCGTTAGGTCAAAATTTGACTATTTTGACCAAAATTAAATTTTTGGTCAAAAAGTTGAACTATTTGATAAATGGGTTGGTCATTGGGTCAATGATTGACCATTTTGATCAAAGTTAACTTTTTGGTCAGAGATTGACTTATTGGGTCAATAATTGGTAATTAGGCTAAAAATTAACTATTTTGACAAAAATTGGCTTTTTGGTCAAATGGTAACCTATTGGGTCAATAAGTTGGTCATTGGGTCAAGGATTGACCATTTTGACCAAAGTTGACTTTTTAGTCAGATATTGACTTATTTGGTCAATAATTGGTCATTAGGTCAAAAATTAACTATTTTGGCCAAAATAGAATTTTTGGTCAAAAGTTGACCCATTAAGTCAATGGGGTGGCCATTGCGTCAGAAATAGACCATTTTTACCAAATTTAACTTTTTGGTCAAAAGTTGACCTATTGGGTCAAGAGGTGGTCATTAGGTCAAAAATTGAAAATTTTGACCAAAATTAACTTTTTGGTCCAAAGTTGACCTATGGGGCATTGGTTTGGTTATTATGTCAAGGATTGACTATTTTGACCAAATTTGGCTTTTTGGTTCAAAGTTGACCTCTTCGGTCGATGAATTAGTCATTAGGTCAGAAATTGACCATTTTGACCAAAGTTAACTTTTTGGTCAAAAGTTGACCTATTGGGTCAATTGGTAGGTCATTACGTACAAAATTTACTATTTTGACCAAAATTAATTTTTTGGTCAAAATTCGATCTTTTGGGTCAGTGGGTTGGTCATTGGGTCAAGGATTTACCCTTTTGTCCGAAGGTGACTTTAATGTCAAAAGTTTACCTATTCGGTCAATGGGTTTGTGATAGGGTCAAGGATTGACCATTATGTCCAAACTTGACTTTTTGGTCAGAGATTGAGTTATTGGGTCAAAAATTGGTCATTAGGTCAAAAATAACTATTTTGACCAAAATTGACTTTTGTTCTAAAGTTGACCTACTGGGTAAATGAGTTGGTCATTGGGTCAAGAATTGACCATTTTGACTAAAGTTGACTTATTGGACAAAAGTTGACCTATATGGGTTGGTCTTGGGGTCATAAATTGACCATTTTGACCAAAGTTGATTTTTTGTTAAAAGTCGACTGTCGGGTCAATGGGTTGGTCATTGGGTCAAGGATTGACCATTTTGACCAAAGTTACTTTTTGGTCGAGAGATTGACTTATTGGGTCGATAATTGCTTGAATAGGTAAGAATCGACTATTTTGACTAAAATTATTTTTTGACAGAAGTCGATCTGATTGGTTACTGAGAATTGTCATTGGGTTAGAAATTGACCATTTTGACCAAAGTTGACTTTTTGGTCAAAGTTGACTTATTGGGTCAATAGGGTGGTCAGTAGGTCAAAAATTAACTATTCTGACTAAAATTGACTTTTTGGAAAAATATTGACATTTTGGGTCAATGGGTTGGTCATTGGGTTAAGGATTGACCATTTTGACCAAAGTTGATTTTTAGTCGAAAGTTGACCAATTAGATTGATGGGTTGGTCATTGGGCTAAGGAATGGTAATTTTGACTAAAGTTGACTTTTTTGTCAAAAGTTTACATATTGGGTCAATGCGTTGGTCATCGGGTCAGAAATTGACCATTTTGACCAAAGTTAACTTTTTAGGCAAAGGTTGACCAATTGGGTCAATTGGGTGGTCATTAGGTCAAAAATTGACTATTTTGACCAAAATTGCTTTTTGGTCAGAGATTGACTTATTGGGTCATTGGGTTACGAATTGACCATTTTGACTAAAGTTGACTTTTCGGTCAAAAGTTGACCTATTGGGTTAATCGGTTGGTCATTGGGTCAAGGATTGACCATTTTGACCAAAGATTGACTTATTTGGTCAATAATTGGTCATTAGATCAAAAATTGGCTATTTTAACCAAAATTAATTTTTTTGTCAAAAGTTCACCCATTAGGTCAATGGGTTGGTCATTGGGTCAGAAATTGATCATTTAACCAAAGTTGTCTTTTTGGCCAAAAGTTGACCTATTGGGTCAATGGGGTGGTCATTATGTCAAAAAGTGACTATATTGACCAAAATTGACTTTTTGGTCAGAAGTTGACCTATTGTGTCAATGAGTTGGTCATTGTGTCAAGCATTGACCATTTTGACTAAAGTTCACTTTTTGGTCAAAAGTTGACCTATTGGGTCAAATGGTTGGTCCTTGGGTCAAGGATTGACCATTTAGACCAAAGTTGACTTTTTGGTCAGAGATTGACTTATTGGGTCAATAATTGGTCATTATGTCAAAAATTGACACTTTTGGTCAAAAGTTGACCTGTTGGTTCAATGGGTTTGTCATTGTGTTAAGGATTTACCACTTTGAACAAAGTTGACTTTTTGGTCAAAAGTTAACCTATCGGGTTAATGGGTTGGTCATTGGGTCAGAAATTGACTATTTTAACCAAACTTGATGTTTTGGTCAAAAGTTGTCCTTTTGGGTTAATGGGGTGGTCATTAGGTCAAAAATTGACAATTTTGATCAAAATTAACTTTTTGGTCAAAAGTTGACCTATTGGCTCAATGGGTTGGTCATTGGGTCAAGGATTAACCATTTTGAGCAAAGTTAACTTTTTGGTCAAAAGTTGAGATATTGGGTCAGCAGGTTAGTCATTGGGTCAAAGATTGACCATTTCGACCAAAGTTGACTTTTTGGTCAGAGATTGACTTATTGGGTCAATAATTGGTCATTTGGTTAAAAATTGATTATTTTGACCAAAATTGAATTTTTCGTCAAATGTTAACCCATTGGGTCAATTGGGTGGTCATTAAGTCAGAAATTTACAATTTTGACCAAAGTTGACTTTTTGTCAATAATTAACCTACTGGGTTAGTGGGTTGGTCATTGGATCAGAAAATCAACATTTTGACCAAACTTGACTTTTTTGTCAAAAGTTGACCTATTGGGTCGATGGGGTGGTCATTAGGTAAAAAATTGACTATATTAACCAAAATTGACTTTTTGGTCAAAAGTTGACCTCTTGTGTCAATGATTGGTCATTGTGTTAAGGATTAACTATTTTGACTAAAGTTAACTTTTTGGTCGAAAGTTGACCTATTGGATCAATGGTTTGGCCATTGGGTCAAGGATTGAACATTTTGACCAAAGTTGACTTTTTGTTCAGAGATTGACTTATTGGGTCAATAATTGGTCATTATGTCAAAAATTAACTATTTTGGTCAAACGTTGACCTCTTGGGTCTGTGGGTTTGTCATTAGGTCAAGGATTTACCATTTTGACCAAAGTTGACCTTTTGGTCAAAAGTTGACCTATTAGGTCAATGGATTGGTTATTAAGTCAAAACATAACCATTTTAACTGAAGTTGACTTTTGGGTCAAAAGTTGATCTATTGGGTCAATGGGGTGGTTGTTAGGTTAATAAAAATTGACTATTTTGACCAAAATTAACTTTTTGGTCAAAAGTTGACCTATTGGGTCAGTGGGTTGGTCATTGGATTGGATTGACCATTTTGACCAAAGTTGACTTTTTGGTCAAAAGTTGACCTATTGGGTAAATGGGTTTGTCATTGGGTCAAAGATTGACCATTTTGACCAAAGTTGATTTTTTGGTTAGAGATTGACTTATTGGGTCAATAATTTGTCTTCGGTTAAAAATTGATTATTTTGAGCAAAATTGAATTTTTCGTCAAAAGTTGACCAATTGGGTCAATTGGTTGGTCATTAAGTCAAAAATTAATAATATTGACCAAAGTTGCCTTTTTGTCGAAAGTTGACTTATTGAGTTAATGGGTTGGTCATTGGATCAGAAATTCACCATTTTGACCAAACTTCACTTTTTTGTCAAAAGTTAACCTATTGGGTCAGTGGGGTGGATTTTAGGTAAAAGATTGACTATTTTTATCAAAATTGACTTTTTGGTCAAAAGTTGACCTATTGGTTCAATGTGTTGGTCATTAGGTTAAGGATTGACCATTTTGACCAAATTTTACTTTTTGGTCAAAAGTTGACCTATACGGTCAATGTGTTGGTTTTTGGGTCAAGAATTGAGCATTTTGACCAAAGTTGACTTTTTTTTCATTGGTTGAGAAATTAACTATTTTGACAAAAGTTAACTTTTTGGTCAAAAGTTAACCTGTTGGGTGAATAGTGTTGTCATTAGGTCAAAATTTGACTATTTTGACAAAAAATAAATTTTTAGTCAAAAGTTCAACTATTTGGTAAATGGGTTGGTCATTGGGTCAATGATCGATCATTTTGATCAAAGTTGACTTTTTGGTCAGAGATTGACTTATTGGGTCGATAATTGGTAATTAGGCCAAAAATTAACTATTTTGACAAAATCGGTTTTTGGTCGAATGTTAACTTATTGGGCCAATGAGTTGGTCATTGGATCAAGGATTGATCGTTTTAACCAAAGTTGACTTTCTGGTCAGATAATGACTTATTTGGTCAATAATTGGTCATTAGGTCAAAAATTAACTACTTTGGCAAAAATAGATTTTTTGGTCAAAAGTTGATCCATTGTGTCAATGAGATGGTCATTGCGTCAAAAATAAACCATTTTGACCAAATTTAACTTTTTGGTCAGAAGTTGACCTATTGGGTCAATGAGGTGGTCATTAGGTGAAAAATTGAAAATTTTGACCAAAATTAACTTTTTGGTCCAAAGTTGACTATTGGGTCAATGGTTTAGTCATTATGTCGAGGATTGATTATTTTGACTAAATTTGGCTTTTTGGTCGAAAGTTGACTCTGTCGAGTTAATGGATTGGTCATTGGGTCGAAATTAACCATTTTGACCAAAGTTAACTTTTTGGTCAAAAGTTGACCTATTGGGTCAATTGGTAGGTCATTACGTACAAAATTTACTATTTTGACTTAAATTATTTTTTTGGTCAAAAGTCGATCTTTTGGGTCAGTGGGTTGGTCATTGGGTGAAGGATTTACCATTTTGTCCAAAGGTGACTTTTTGGTCAAAAGTTTACCTATTAGGTCAAAGGGTTTGTGATTGGGTCAAGGATTGACCATTATGACAAAATTTGACTTTTTGGTCAAAGATTGAGTTATTTGGTCATTAGGTCAAAAATTAACTATTTTGACCAAAATTGACTTGTGTTGAAAAGTTGACCTGTTGGGTAAATGAGTTGGTCATTGGGTCAAGAATTGACCATTTTTACCAAATGTGTCTTATTGGTCAAAAGTTAACCTATATGGGTTGGTCTTTGGGTTAGAAATTGACCATTTTGACAAAAGTTGACTTTTTGGTTAAAAGTGGACCTATTGGGTCAATGGGATGTCATTGGGTCAAGGATTGACCATTTTGACCAAATTTTACTTTTTGGTCAGTCATTGACTTATTGGGTCAATAAATGCTCAATAGGTAAAAAATTGACTATTTTGACTAAAATTATTTTTTTGGACAAACGTTGACCCAATTGGTTACCCGAGTGGTCATTGGGTTAGAAATTGACCATTTTAACCAAAATTGACTTTTTGGTCAAAGTTGACTTATTGGGTAAATAAGATGGTCATTAGGTCAAAAATTGACTATTCTGACTAAAATTGTCTTTTTGAAAAAATGTTGACCTTTTGGATCAATGGGTTGGTCATTGGGTCAATGATTGACCATTTTGACCAAAGTTGATTTTTTAGTCAAAAGTTGACTAATTGGGTCAATGGGTTGGTCATTGGGTCAAGGAATGACAATTTTGACCAAAGTTGACTTTTTTTGTCAAAAGTTGACATATTGGGTCAATGAGTTGGTCATCAGATCAGAAATTGACCATTTTGACCAAAGTTAACTTTTTGGTCAAAATTTGACCTATTGGGTCAATTGGGTGGGCATTAGGTCAAAAATTCACTATTTTGACCAAAATTGCTTTTTGGTCAGAGATTGACTTATTGGGTCATTGGGTCACGGATTGACCATTTTGACTAAAGTTGACTTTTCGGTCAAAAGTTGACCTATTTGGTTAATCGGTTGGTTATTAAGTCAAGGATTTACCATTTTGACCAAAGATTGACCTATTTGGTCAATAATTGGTCATCAGATAAAAAATTTGCTATTTTAACCAAAATTAATTTTTTTGTCAAAAGTTATCCAATAGGTCAATGGGTCAGAAATTGACCATTTAACTAAAGTTGTCTTTTTGGCCAAAAGTTGACCTATTGGGTCAATGGGGTGGTCATTATGTAAAAAAGTGACTATATTGACCAAAATTGACTTTTTGGTCAGAAGTTGACCTATTTTGTCAATGGGTTGGTCATTGTGGCAAGGATTGACCATTTTTACGAAAGTTCGCTTTTTGGTCAAAAGTTGACCTATTGGGTCAAATGGCTGGTCATTGCGTCAAGGATTGACCATTTTGACCAAAGTTGACTTTTTGGTCAGAGATTGACTTTTTGGGTCAATAATAGGTCATTATGTCAAAAATTGACTATTTTGTTCAAAAGTTGAGCTATTGGGTCTTGGTCATTGGGTCAAGGAATGACCATTTTGACCGAAGTTGATTTTTCGGTCAAAAGTTGACAATGGGTTGGTCATTGGCTCATGGATTGACCATTTTGACCAAAGTTGACTTTTTGGTCAGAGATTGACTTATTGGGTCAATAATTGGTCAGAAAGTCAACTATTGACTATTCTGACCAAAATTGAATTTTTTATCAAAAATTGACCTATTGGGTCAATGAGTTGGACATGGGTCAAGGATTGACCATTTTGACCATTGTAGACTTTTTGGTCAAAAGTTGACATTTTGGGTCAATTGGGTGGTCTTTAAGTCAAAAATTGACTATTTTGACCAAATTTATTTTTTGGTCAAAAGTTGACCCATTGGGTTAACGGGGTGGTCATTGGGTTAGAAATTGACCATTTTGACCCAAGTTGACTTATTGGGTCAATGGGGTGGTCATTAGGTCAAAAATTTACTATTTTTACAAAAATTGACTTTTTGGTCAAAAGTTGACATATTGGTTAAATTAGTTGCTCGTTGGGTCTAGGATTAACAATTATGACCAAAGTTGATTTTTTGGTCTGAAGTTGACCAATTGGGTCAACGGGTTGGTCATTGAGTCAAGGATTGACCATTTTGACCAAAGTTGACTTTTTCGTAAAAGATTGACTTATTGTGTCAATAATTAGTCATTATGTCAAAAATTGACTAGTTGACCAAACATGACTTTTTGCTCAAAAGTTGACTTATTGGGTCCATGGGTTGGTCATTGAGTCAAGAATTGACCATTTTGACCAAAGTTGACTTTTTGGTCAAAAGTTGACCTATTGGGTTAATGGGTTAGTCATTGGGTCAGAAATTGACCATTTTGACCAAAGTTAGCTTTTGGTCAAAAGTTGACCAATTAGGTCAATTGGGTGGTCATTAGGTAAAAAATGGTCTATTTTGACAAAAATTGCTTTTTTGTCAAAAGTTAACATATTGGGTTATTGGGTTACGAATTGACCATTTTGACCAAAGTTGACTTTTTTGTCAAAAGTTGACCTATTGGGTCAATGGGTTCGTCATTGAGTCAAGGATTGACCATTCTGACCAAAGTTGACTTTATGGTCAGAGATTGACTTATTTGGTCAATAATTGGTCATTAGATTAAATTTTTGGTCAAAAGTTGACCTATTAGGTCAATGGGTTGTTCATTGGGTCAAAAATTGATCATTTTAAACAAAGTTAACTTTTTGGTCAAAAGTTGACATATTGGGTCAGTTAAGTAGTCATTAGATCAAAAAATGACTATTTTGACCGAAATATTTTTTGGTTAAAAGTTGACCCATTGGGTTAACAAGGTGGTCATTGGGTTAGAAATTGACCATTTTTACCAAAGTTGACTTTTTGGAAAAAAGTTGACTTATTGGGTGAATGGGGTGTTCATTAGGTCAAAAATTAACTATTTTGACCAAAATTATTTTTTTTGTCAAATGTTGACATATAGGGTCAATGAGTTGGTCATTGGGTCATGGGTTGACTAATTTCACAAAAGTTATTTTTTTGGTCAAAAGTTGACCAATTGGATCAATGGGTTGGTCAAAGGGTCAAGGATTGACAATTTTAACTAAAGTTGACTTTTTGGTAGGAGATTGACTTATTGGGTCAATAATTTTTCATTAAGTCAAAAATTAAGTATTTTGATCAAACTTGACTTTTTGCTCAAAAGTCGACTTATTGGTTCAATAGGTTAGTCATTGAGTCAAGAATTGACCATTTTGACCAAAGTTGACATATTGGGTCAATGGGTTGATCATTGGGTCTGAAATTGACCATTTTGACCAAATTTAACTTTTTGGTCAAAAGTTGACTTATTAGGTCAATTGGGTGGTCATTAAGTAAAAAATTGACTATTTTGACCAAAATTTCTTTTTGGTCAAAAGTTGACATATTGGGTCATTAGATCACTTGGATCGACTACTTTGACCAAAGTTGACTTTTTGTCAAAAGTTGACCTATTGGGTCAATGCGTTGCTCATTGGGTCAAGGATCGACCATTTTGACCAAAGTTGACTTTTTCGTCAGAGATTCACTTATTTGCTCAATAATTGGTCATTAGGTCTAAAAATTAACTATTTTAACCAAAATTGAATTTTTAGCCAAAAGTTGACCCGTGAGGTCAACGGGGTGGTCATTGGGTCAGAAATTGTCCATTTTAACCAAAGTTGACTTTTTGGTCAAAAGTAGACCTATTGGGTCAATAAGGGGTCATTAGGTCAAAAATTGACTATATTTACCAAAATTGACATTTTGGTCAAAAGTTGATCTATTGTGTTAATGAGTTTGTCATTATCTCAAGGATTGACTAATTTTTTACTAAAGTTCACTTTTTGGTCAAAAGTTAACCTATTGGGTCAATGGATTGGTCACTAGGTCAAGGATTGACCATTTTGCCCAAAGTTAACTTTTTGGTCAGATATTAACTTATAGGGTCAATAATTGGTCATTAGGTCAAAAATTGACTATTTCTATCAAAAGTTGACCTATTGGCTCTATGGGTTGGTCATTGGGTCAAGGATTAATCTTTTTGACCTATGTTGATTTTTTGGTCAAAAGTTTACTAACTGGGTCAATGGGTTGGTCATTGAGTCAAAGATTGACCATTTTAACCAAAGTTGACTTTTTGGTCGGAGATTGACTTATTGGGTCAATAAATGGTCAATAGGTCAAAAATTGAATATTTTGACCAAAATTAAATTTTTGGTCAAAATTTGACCTATTGGGTTAATGGGTTGGTCATTAGGTCAAAAATTGATCATTTTGACAAAGTTAACTTTTTGGTCAAATTTTGACATATTGGGTCAATTAGGTGGTCATGAGGTCAAAAATTTACTATTTCGACTGAAATTGTTTTTCTTGTCAAAAGTTGACCCATTGGGATAACGAGGTGGTCATTGGGTTAGAAAATGACAATTTTGACCAAAGTTGTCTTTTTGGACAAAAGTTGACTTATTAGGTCAATGGGGAGGTCTTTAGGTCAAAAATTGATTATTTTGACCAAAATTTATTTTTGGTCAAAAGTTGACATATTGGGTCAATGAAATGGTCATTGAGTCAAGGATTTACCATTATGACCAAAGTTGATTTTTTGGTCAAAAGTTGACCATTTGGGTTAATTGGTTGGTCTTTGTGTCTAGGATTAACCATTTTGACCAATGTTGACTTTTTGGTCAAATGTTGGCCTATTGGGTCAATGGGCTGGTCATTGGTTCAAGGATTGAACATTTTGAACAAAGTTAAATTTGTGGTCAAAGATTAACGTATTGGATCAATAATTGGTCAGTAGGTCAAAAATTGACTATTTTGATCAAAAGTGAATTTTTAGTCAAAAGTTGACTTATTGGGTCAATGGGTTGGTCATTGGGTCAAAAATTGATCTTTTTGACTAAAGTTAACTATTTGGTCAAAAGTTGACATATTGGGTCATTGGGGTGGTCATTAGGTCAAAAATTGACTGTTTTGGAAATTATTTTTTTGGTTAAAAGTTAATCCATTGTGTTAACGGGGTGGTCATTGGATTAGAAATTAACATTTTGACCAAAGTTTACTTTTTGGACAAACGTTGACTTATTGGGTCAATAGGGTGGTCATTAGGTCAATGATTGATTTTTTTTACCAAAGTTGACTTTTTGGTCAAAAGTTGACCTTTTGGATCAATGGGTTGGTCGTTGGGTCATAAATTGTCCATTTTGACCAAAGTTGACTTTTGGTCAAAAGTTGACCTTTTGGATCAATGGGGTGGTCATTAGGTCAAAAATTACTATATTGACCAAATTTAACTTTTTGGTCAAAAGTTAACCTATTGTGTCAATGGGTTGGTCATTGTGTCAAGGATTAACTATTTTGACAAAAGTTCACTTTTTGGTCAAAAATTGACCTATTGGATCAATGGTTTGGTCATCGAAGTCGAATGATCATTTTGACCAAAGTTAACTTTTGGTATGAGATTGACTTATTGAGTCGATGATTGGTCATTATGTCGAAAATTGATTATTTTGGTCGAAAGTTGACCTATTGGGTCGATGGGTTTGTCATTGGGTCGAGGATTTACCACTTTGACCGAAGTTGACTTTTTGGTCGAAAGTTGACCTGTCGGGTTAGTGGGTTGGTCATTGGGTCGAAGTGATGTATTTTAACCAAACTTGATGTTTTGGTCAAAAGTTGTCCTATTGGGTTAATGGGGTGCTCATTTGGTCAAAAATTAACAATTTTGACAAAATTAACTTTTTGGTCAAAAGTTGACCAATTGGCTAAACGGGTTGGTCATTGGGTCAAGGATTGACCAATTTGACCAAAGTTGACTTTTTGGTCAAAAATTGACCTATTGGGTCAACAGGTTAGTCATTGGGTCAAAGATTGACCATTTCGACCAAAGTTAACTTCTTGGTCGAGAGATTGACTTATTAGATTCGATAATTGGTCATTTGGTTAAAAATTGATTATTTTGACCAAAATTAAATTTTTCGTCAAAAGTTGACCCATTGGGTCAATTGGGTGGTCATTAAGTCGGAAATTGACAATTTTAACCAAAGTTGATTTTTTGTCAATAGTTAACTTATTGGGTCAATGAGTTAGTCATTGGATCAGAAAATAAAACATTTTGACCAAACTTGACTTTTTTGTCAAAAGTTGACCTATTGGGTCGATTGGGTGGTGATTAGGTCAAAAATTGACTTTTTGGTCAAAAGTTGACCTCTTGTGTCAATGATTGGTTACTGTGTTAAGGATTGACTATTTTGACTAAAGTTAACTTTTTGGTCTAAAGTTGACCTATTGGATCAATGGTTTGGTCATTGGCTCAAGGATAGAACATTTTGACCAAAATTGACTTTTTGGTCAGAGACTGACTTATTGGGTCAATAATTGGTCATTACGTCAAAAATTGACTACTTTGGTCAAAAGTTGACCTCTTGGGTCTGTGGGTTTGTCATTGGATCAAGGATTTACCATTTTGACCAAAGTTGACCTTTTGGTCAAAAGTTGACCTATTAGGTCAATGTGGTTGTTATTGGGTCAGAACATGAACATTTTAACTGAAGTTGACTTTTTGGTCAAAAGTTGACCTATTGGGTCAATGAGGTGGTTGTTAGGTTAAAAATTGACTATTTTGACCAAAATTAACTTTTTGGTTAAAAGTTTACCTATCAGATCGATGGGTTGGTCATTGGATTGGATTGACCATTTTGACAAAGTTGACTTTTTGGTCAAAAGTTGACCGATTGGGTCAATGGGTTAGTCATTGGGTCAAAGATTGACCATTTCGACCAAAGTTGATTTTTTTGCCAGAGATTGACTTACTGGGTCAATAATTGATTTTTTGTCAAAAGTTGGCCCATTAGGTCAATTGGTTGGTCATTAAGTCAAAAATTAATAATCTTGACCAAAGTTGCCTTTTTATCAAAAGTTGACTTATTGGGTCAATGGGTTGGTCATTGGATCAGAAATTCACCATTTTGACCAAACTTCACTTTTTTGTCAAAAGTTGACCTATTGGGTCAATGGGGTGGATTTTAGGTAAAAGATTGACTATTTTTACCAAAATGACTTTTTGGTCAAAAGTTGACCTATTGGTTCAATGTGTTGGTCATTAGGTCAAGGATTGACCATTTTGACCAAATTTTACTATTTTGTCAAAAGTTGACATATTCGGTCAATATGTTGGTTATTGGGTCAAGAATTGAGCATTTTGACGAAAGTTGGTTTTTTGGTCATTGGGTGAGAAATCAACTATCTTGCCTAAAGTTGACTTTTTGGTCAAAAGTTGACCTATTGGGTGAATGGTGTGGTCATTTGGTCAAAAATTGACTATTTTGACCAAAATTAAATTTTTGGTCAAAAGTTGAACTATTTGGTAAATGCGTTGGTCATTGGATCAATGATCTACCATTTTTATCAAAGTTGACTTTTTGGTCAAAGATTGACTTATTGGGTCAATAATTAGTAATTAAGCCAAAAATTAACTACTTTGACAAAAATTGGCTTTTTGGTCAAATGTTAACCTATTGAGTCAATGAGATGTTCATTGGCTCAAGGATTGTCCGTTTTGACCAAAGTTGACTTTTTGGTCAGATATTGACTTATTTGATCAATAATTGGTCATTAGGTCAAAAATTAAATATTTTGGCCAAAATATAATTTTTTGTCAAAAGTTAATCCATTGAGTCAATGGGGTGGTCATTGCGTCAGAAATAAACCATTCTGACCAAATTTAACTTTTTGGTCAAAAGTTGAGCTATTGGGTCAATGAGGTGGTCATTAGGTCAAAAATTGATAATTTTGACCAAAATTGACTTTTTGGTCCAAAGTTGACCTGTTAGGTCGATGGTTTGGTCATTCTGTCAAGGATTTCTTATTTTGACCAAATTTAGCTTTTTGGTCGAAAGTTGACTCTTGGATCGATGGATTAGTCATTGGGTCGAGAAATTGATCATTTTGACCAAAGTTAACTTTTTGGTCAAAAGTTTACCTATTAGGTCAATTGGTAGGTCATTACGTACAGAATTTACTATTTTGACCAAAATTATTTTTTTGGTCAAAAGTCGATCTTTTGGGTCAATGGGTTGGTCATATTGGGTCAAGGATTTACCATTTTGTCTGAAGGTGACTTTTTGGTCAAAAGTTTACCTATTGGGTCAATGGGTTTGTGATTGGGTCAAGGATTGACCATTATGACAAAATTTGACTTTTTGGTCAGTGATTGAGTTATTGGGACAATAATTGGTCATTAGGTCAAAAATTAACTATTTTGACCAAAATTGACTTTTGTTCAAAAGTTGACCTACTGGGTAAATGAGTTGGTCATTGGGTCAAGAATTGAACATTTTGACCAAAACTGACTTATTGGTCAAAGGTTGACTATATGGAGTTGAGTCTTTGGAGTCGAGAAATTGATATTTTGACCAAAGTTGACTTTTTGGTTAAAAGTTGAACTATTAGGTCAATGGGTTGGTCATTGGGTCAAGGATTGACCATTTTGACCAAAGTTTACTTTTTGGTCAGAGATTGACTTATTGGGTCAATAATTGCTCATTCGGTAAAAAATTGAGTATTTTGACCAAAATTATTTTTTTTGACAAAAGTTGACCCAATTTGTTACCGGAGTGGTCATTGGGTTAGAAATTGACCATTAGGTCAAAAATTGACTTTTTTGATTAAAATTGACTTTTTGAAAAAACGTTGATATTTTGGGTCAATGGGTTGGTCATTGGGTCAAGGATTGACTATTTTGACCAAAGTTGAATTTTTTGGCCAAAAGTTGACCAATTGGGTCAATGGGTTGGTCATTGGGTCAAGGAATGACAATTTTGACTGAAGCTGACTTTTTTGTTAAAAGTTGACATATTGGGTCAATGAGTTGGTCATCGTGTTAGAAATTGACCATTTTGACTAAAGTTAACTTTTTGGTCGAAATTTGACTATTGGAGTAAATTGGGTGGGCATTAGGTCGAAAATTCACTATTTTAACAAAATTACTTTTTGAGTCGAGAGATTGACTTATTGGGTCATTGGGTTACGGATTGACCATTTTAGCTAAAGTTGACTTTTCGGTCGAAAGTTGACTTATTGGGTCAATCGGTTGGTCATTGAGTCAAGGATTGACCATTTTGACCAAAGATTGACTTATTTGGTCGATAATTGGTCATTAGATCAAAAATTGGCTATATCAAGTCAAAATTAGTTTTTTTGTTGAAGTTGACCTTAGGTCGATGGGTTGGTCATTGGAATGAAATTGACCATTTAACGAAAGTTGTCTTTTTGCAAAAGTTGACTGTTAGATTGATGGGGTGGTCATTATGTCAAAAAGTGACTATATTGACCAAAATTGACTTTTTGGTCAAAAGTTGACCTATTGTGTCAATGGCTTGGTCATTGCGTCAAGGATTTACCATTTTTACTAAAGTTCGCTTTTTGGTCAAAAGTTGACCTATTGGGTCAAATGGTGGGTCATTGGGTCAAGGTTTGACCATTTTGACCAAAGTTGACTTTTTGGTCGAGATTGACTTATTGGGTCGATAAGTTGGTCATCATGTCAAAATTGATTATTTTGGTCGAAATTGAGCTGATTGGGTGCTATGGGTTGTCATTGGGTCGAGGATTGACCATTTTGACACGAAGTTGATTTTTCGATCAAAGTTGACTGATGGGTTGGTCATTGGCACATGGATTGACCATTTTGACCAAAGTTGACTTTTTGGTCGAGATCGACTTATTGGATTCGATAATTGGTCGAAGAGTCAACAAATGACTATTTTGACCAAAATTGAATTTTTTGTCAAAAATTGACCAATTGGGTCAAAGAGTTGGACATGGGTCAAGGACTGACCATTTTGACCATAGTAGACTTTTCGGTCAAAAGTTGATATTTTGGTCAAAAGTTGATTTATTGGATCAATGGGATGGTCATTGGGTCAAGGATTTACTATTTTGACCAAAGTTGACATTTTGGTCAAAAGTTGACCTATTGGGTCAATGGGTTGGTCATTCATTCAAGGATTGACCATTTTAACCAAAGTTGACTTTTTTTTAAAAAGATTGACCTAGTGGGTCAATAATTAGTCATTTTGTCAAAAATTGACTATTTTGACCAAAATTAACTTTTTGGTCAAAAGTTGACCTATTGGGTCAATGGGTTCGTCATTAGGTCGAGGATTGACCATTTTGACCAAAGTTGACTTTTTGTTAAAATTGACCTATTGAGTCGAGTGGGTTGAGTCATAGAGTCGAGAATTGACCTTTTTGACCAAAGTCGTCTTTTTGATCGAAAGTTGATATATTAGGTAATTTTGGTGGTCGTTAGGTCGAAAAATTGACTATTTTGACTAAAATTACTTTTGGTCGAAGATTGATCTTTTGGTTCATTAGATTGAGTTTGACCATTCTTACAATAGTTTACTTTTTGGCGAAGATTGACTTATTAGGTCGAAAATTTACTATTTTGACCAAAATTGATTTTTGGTCGAAAGTTGACTCATTAGAGTCAATGGGTGGTCATTAGGTCGAATTGACCATTTTGACCAAACTTGATGTTTTGGTCAAAAGTTGACCTATTGGGTCAATGGGGGTGGTCATTAGGTCAAAAATAGACTATGTTGACCAAAATAGAACTTTTTGTCAAAATTGACCTATTGTGTCAATGGGTTGGTCATTGTATCAGGGATTGACTATTTTGACTATAGTTCACTTTTTGTTCAAAAGTTGACTATTGAGATTGATGGGTTGGTCGTTAGGTCAAGGATTGACCATTTTGACCAAAGTTGACTTTTGGTCGAGAGATTGAATTATTGGAGTCGATAATTGGTCATTATGTCGAAAATTGACTATTATCGTCGAAAGTTAACTTGTTAGGTGCTATGGGTTGGTCATTGAGTCACGGATTAAACGGTTTGATCAAAGTTGACTTTTGTGTCGAAAGTTGGTATTAGATTGATAATTGGCAATTTTGACCAAAGTTAACCTTTTAATAAAAATTTGACCTCTTGGGTCGATGGGTAGGTCTTTGTGTTAAGGATTGACAATTTTGACAAAAGTTGACTTTTTAGTCGAAAGTTGACTATTGGGTCAATTTGTTGGTCATTAGTTCAAGGATTTTCCTTTTTGACCAAAGTTGACTTTTTGTCGAAAGTTGACCTATTGGGTCGATGGGTTGAGCATTGGGTCGATGGTTGACCATTTTGACCAAAGTTGACTTCTTGGTCAGAAGTTGACTATTAGATGAATGGGTTGGTCATCGGGTTCGAAATTGTCGATTTTGACCAAAGTTAACTTTTGTTGAAAAGTTGACATATTGGGTCGATGGGGTGAGTCATTAGTTGAAAATTGACTTTTTAGCCAAAAGTTGACTGTTTTGTCGATGTGTTGGTCATTGTGTCTAGGTTGACTATTTTGACTATAGTTCAATTTTTGGTCAAAAGGTGACATATTTGGTCAATGGGTTGGTCATTGGTTCAAGGATTGACCATTTTGACCGAAATTGACTTTTTGGTCAAAGGTTGAATTGTTGGGTGAATAAATTGTCATTATGTCAAAAGTTGATTATTTTGGTCAAAAGTTGACCTATTGGGTCTATAGGTTTGTCATGGGGTCAAGGATTTACCATTTTGACCAAAGTTGACTATTTGTTCAAAAGTTGACCTACCGGGTTAATGGGTTGGTCATTGGGTTAGAAATTGACCATTTCAACCAAACTTGATGTTTTCGTCAAAAGTTGTACTATTCGGTTAATGGGGTTGTCATTAGGTCAAAAATTGAAAATTTTGATCAAAATTAAGTTTTTGGTCAAAAATTAACCTATTGGGTCAATGGTTTGGTCATTGGGTCAAAGATTGAACATTTTGACCAAAGTTGACTTTTTGGTCAGAGATTGACTTATTTTGTCAATAATTGGTCATTATGTCAAAAATTGACTATTTTGTTTAAAATTTGACCTATTGGGTCTATGGGTTTGTCATTGGGTCAAGGATTTACCATTTTGACCAAATTTGACGTTTTGGTGAAAAGTTGACCTATTAGGTCAATGGGTTTGTTATTGGGTCAGAACATGACCATTTTAACAAAAGTTGACTTTTTGGTCAAAGGTTGACCTATTGGGTCAATGGGGTGGTTGTTAGATTAAAAATTGACTATTTTGACCAAAATTAACTTTTGGTCGAAAGTTGACTATCAGGTCGATGGGTTGGTCTTTGGGTCGATGATTGACCATTTTGACCAAAGTTGACTTTTAGTCGGTCATTGACATGTTAGATTGATGGGTTAGTCATTGGGTCAAAGATTGACCATTTCATCCAAAGTTGATTTTTTGGTCAGAGATTAACTTATTGGGTCAATAATTGGTCTTTGGTCAAAAATTGATTACTTTGAGAAAAATAATATTTTTCGTCAAAAGTTGACCCATTGGGTCAAATGGTTGGTCATTAAGTCAAAAAATAATAATATTAACCAAAGTTGCCTTTTTGTCAAAAGTTGACTTATTGGGTCAAAGGGTTGGTCATTGGATCAAAAATTCACCATTTTGACCAAACTTCACTTTTTTGTCAAAAGTTGACCTATTGGGTCAATGGGGTTGCCCTTAGGTAAAAGATTTACTATTTTGACCAAACCTGACTTTTTGGTCAAAAGTTGACCTATTGGGTCAATGTGTTGGTCATTAGGTCAAGGATTGACCATTTTTACCAAAGTTTGCTTTTTAGTCAAAAGGTTACCTATTCGGTCAATGAGTTGGTTATGGGTCAAGAATTTAGCATTTTGACCAAAGTTGGCTTTTTGGTCATTGGGTGAGAAATTAACTATTTTAACCAAAGTTGATATTTTGGTCAAAAGGTGACTTATTGGGTGAATGGCGTGGGCGTTAGTCAAAATTTGACTATTTTGACCAAAATTAAATTTTTGGTCAAAAAGTTGAACTATTTGATAAATGGGTTGGTCATTGGTTCAATGATTGACCATTTTGATCAAAGTTAACTTTTTGGTCAGAGATTGACTTATTGGGTCAATAATTGGTAATTAGCTAAAATTAACTATTTTGACGAAAATTGGCTTTGGTCGAATGGTAACCTATTGGATCGATAAGTTGGTCATTAGGTCGAGATTGATTATTTTGACCAAAGTTGACTTTTTGGTCAGATATTGACTTATTTGGTCAATAATTGGTCATTAGGTCAAAAATTAACTATTTTGGCCAAAATAGAATTTTTGGTCAAAAGTTGACCCATTGAGTCAATGGGGTGGCCATTGCGTCAGAAATAGACCATTTTGACCAAATTTAACTTTTTGGTCAGAAGATTGACTTATTGGTCGAAGTTAGTCATTAGATCGAAAATTGAAAATTTTGACCAAAATTAACTTTTTGGTCCAAAGTTGACCTATGGGGCATTGGTTTGGTTATTATGTCAAGGATTGACTATTTTGACCAAATTTGGCTTTTTGGTCTAAAGTTGACCTACTGGTCAATGAATTGGTCATTGGGTCAGAAATTGACCATTTTGACCAAAGTTAACTTTTTGGTCAAAAGTTGACCTATTGGGTCAATTGGTAGGTCATTACGTACTAAATCTCTTATTTTGACCAAAATTAATTTTTGAGTAAAAGTCGATCTTTTGGTTCGATGGGTTGGTCATTGGGTCGAGGATTTACCCTTTTGTCAGAAGTGACTTTTATGTCAAAAGTTTACCTATTGGGTCAATGGGTTTGTGATAGGGTCAAGGATTGACCATTATGTCCAAATTTGACTTTTTGGTCAGAGATTGAGTTATTGGGTCAATAATTGGTCATTAGGTCAAAAATTAACTATTTTGACCAAAATTGACTTTTGTTCTAAAGTTGACTCGTCGGGTAAATGAGTTAGTCATTGGGTCGAGAATTGACCATTTTGACTAAAGTTGACTTATTGGACAAAAGTTGACCTATATGGGTTGGTCTTCAGTGTCGAAATAGATCATTTTGACCAAAGTTGATTTTTTGTTAAAAGTTGACTGTTAGGTCGATGGGTTGAGTCATTGGTTCGAGGATTGACCATTTTGACCAAAGTTACTTTTGGTCGAGAAATTGACTTATTGGGTCGATAATTGCTTAATAGGTAAAAAATTGGTATTTTGACCAAAATTATTTTTGGACAAAAGTTGATCTGATTGGTTCTAGGAGTGGTCATTGGGTTAGAAATTGACCATTTTGACCAAAGTTGACTCTTTGGTCAAAGTTGACTTATTGGGTCAATAGGGTGGTGTTAGGTCAAAAATTGACTATTCTGACTAAAATTGACTTTTTGGAAAAATGTTGACATTTTGGGTCAATGGGTTGGTCATTGGGTTAAGGATTGACCATTTTGACCAAAGTTGATTTTTTGGTCAAAAGTTGACCAATTGGGTCAATGGGTTGGTCATTGGGCCAAGGAAAGGTAATTTTGACTAAAGTTGACTTTTTTGTCAAAAGTTTACATATTGGGTCAATGAGTTGGTCATCGGGTCCGAAATTGACCATTTTGACCAAAGTTAACTTTTTGGGCAAAGGTTGACCTATTGGGTCAATTGGGTGGTCATTATGTCAAAAATTGGTTATTTTGACCAAAATTGCTTTTGGTCAGAGATTGACTTATTGGCGTCATTGGGTTACTGAATTGACCATTTTGGACTAAAGTTGACTTTTCGGTCGAAAGTTGACTTATTGGGTTAATCGAGTTGGTCATTGGATCGAGGATTAACCATTTTGACCAAAGATTGACTTATTTGGTCAATAATTGGTCATTAGATCAAAAATTGGCTATTTTAACCAAAATTAATTTTTTGGTCAAAAGTTCACCTATTAGGTCAATGGGTTGGTCATTGGGTCAGAAATTGATCATTTAACCAAAGTTGTCTTTTTGGCCAAAAGTTGACCTATTGGGTCAATGGGGTGGTCATTATGTCAAAAAGTGACTATATTGACCAAAATTGACTTTTTGGTCGAAAGTTGACTTTATTATGTCAATGAGTTGGTCATTGTGTTAAGGATTGACCATTTTGACTAAAGTTCACTTTTGGTCGAAAGTTGACTGCTGGGTCGAATGGTTGGTCCTTGGGTCGAGGATTGAGCCATTTTGACCAAAGTTGACTTTTTGTCGGAGATTGACTTATTGGGTCGATAATTGGTCATTATGTCAAAAATTGACACTTTTGGTCAAAAGTTGACCTGTTGGTTCAATGGATTTGTCATTGGGTCAAGGATTTACCACTTTGACCAAAGTTGACTTTTTGATCAAAAGTTGACCTATCGGGTTAATGGGTTGGTCATTGGGTCAGAAATTGACTATTTTAACCAAACTTGATGTTTTGGTCAAAAGTTGTCCTTTTGGGTTAATGGGGTGGTCATTAGGTCAAAAATTGACAATTTTGATCAAAATTAACTTTTTGGTCAAAAGTTGACCTATTGGCTCAATGGGTTGGTCATTGGGTCAAGGATTGACCATTTTTGAGCAAAGTTAACTTTTTGGTCAAAAGTTGATCTATTGGGTCAACAGATTAGTCATTGGGTCAAAGATTGACCATTTCGACAAAATTTGACTTTTTGGTCAGAGATTGACTTATTGGGTCAATAATTGGTCATTTGGTTAAAAATTGATTATTTTCACCAAAATTGAATTTTTTGTCAAATGTTAACCCATTGGGTCAATTGGGTGGTCATTAAGTCAGAAATTGACAATTTTGACCAAAGTTGACTTTTTGTCGATAATTAACTCTATGAGGTCGAGTGGGTTGGTCGTTGGATCAAAAAATCAACATTTTGACCAAACTTGACTTTTTTTTCAAAAGTTGACCTATTGGGTCGATGGGGTGGTCTTTAGGTAAAAAATTGACTATATTAACCAAAATTGACTTTTTGGTCAAAAGTTGACCTCTTGTGTCAATGATTGGTTATTGTGTTAAGGATTGTCTATTTTGACTAAAGTTAACTTTTTGGTCAAAAAGTTGACCTATTGGATCAATGGTTTGGCCATTGGGTCAAGGATTGAACATTTAGACCAAAGTTGACTTTTTGTTCAGAGATTGCCTTATTGGGTCAATAATTGGTCATTATGTCAAAAATTAACTATTTTGGTCAAAAGTTGACCTCTTGGGTCTGTGGGTTTGTCATTGGGTCAAGGATTTACCATTTTGACCAAAGTTGACCTTTTGGTCAAAAGTTGACCTATTAGGTCAATGGATTGGTTATTAAGTCGAAACATAACCATTTTAAGCTGAAGTTGACTTTTGGGTCGAAAGTTGACTATTGGGTCGATGGGGGGTTGTTAGGTTAAAATTGGCTATTTTGACCAAAATTAACTTTTTGGTCGAAAGTTGACTTTATTGGTCGATGTGTTAGTCATTGGATTGTATTGACCATTTTGACCAAAGTTTACTTTTTGGTCAAAAGTTGACCTATTGGGTAAATGGGTTTGTCATTGGGTCAAAGATTGACCATTTTGACCAAAGTTAATTTTTTGGTTAGAGATTGACTTATTAGGTCAATAATTGGTCTTCGGTTAAAAATTGATTATTTTGAGCAAAATTGAATTTTTCGTCAAAAGTTGACCAATTGGGTCAATTGGTTGGTCATTAAGTCAAAAATTAATAATATTGACCAAAGTTGCCTTTTTGTCGAAAGTTGACTTATTGAGTTAATGGGTTGGTCATTGGATCAGAAATTCACCATTTTGACGAAACTTCACTTTTTTGTCAAAAGTTAACCTATTGGGTCAGTGGGGTGGATTTTAGGTAAAAGATTGACTATTTTTACAAAAATTGACTTTTTGGTCAAAAGTTGACCTATTGATTCAATGTGTTGGTCATTGGCGTGGTTGACCATTTTGACCAAATTTTTCTTTTTTGTGAAAAGTTGACCTATACGGTCAATGTGTTGGTTTTTGGGTCAAGAATTGAGCATTTTGACCAAAGTTGACTTTTTGTCATTGGTTGAGAAATTATCTATTTTGACAAAAGTTAAATTTTTGGTCGAAAGTTGACCTGTTGGGTGAATGGCGTGAGTCGTTAGGTCGAATTCGGTATTTTGACCAAAATTAAATTTTTAGTCGAATGTTGAACTTATTTGGTAAATGGGTTGGTCATTGGGTCGATGATCGATCATTTTGATCAAAGTTGACTTTTTTGTCGGAGATTGACTTATTTGGTCGATAATTGGTAATTAGGCCAAAAATTAAGCTATTTTGACAAAATTGGCTTTTTGGTAAATGTTAACTTATTGGACGATGAGTTGGTCATTGGGTCAAGGATTGATCGTTTTGACCAAAGTTGACTTTACAGTCGGATAATGACTTATTTGGTCAATAATTGGTCATTAGGTCGAAAATTAACTACTTTGGCGAAAATAGAATTTTTGGTCGAAAGTTGATCCATTATTATCGATGAGGTGGTCATTGCGTCGAAAATAAGCCATTTTGACCAAATTTAACTTTTTGGTCGAAGTTGACCTATTAGATTGATGAGGTGGTCATTAGGTGAAAAATTGACAATTTTGACCAAATTTAACTTTTTGGTCCGAAGTTGATCTATTGGATCGATGGTTTGGTCATTATGTCAAGGATTGACTATTTTGACCAAATTTGGCTTTTTGGTCAAAAGTTGACCTACTGGTTAATGGATTGGTCATTGGGTCAGCAATTAACCATTTTGACCAAAGTTAACTTTTTGGTCAAAAGTTAACCTATTGGGTCAATTGGTAGGTCAATACGTACAAAATTTACTATTTTGACCGAAATTATTTTTTTGGTCAAAAGTCGATCTTTTGGGTTTGTGGGTTGGTCATTGGGTGAAGGATTCACCATTTTGTCCGAAGGTGACTTTTTGGTCAAAAGTTTACCTGTTGGGTCAATGGGTTTGTGATTGGGTCAAGGATTAACCATTATGACAAAATTTGACTTTTTGGTCAAAGATTGAGTTATTGGGTCAATAATTGGTCATTAGGTCAAAAATTAACTATTTTGACCAAAATTGACTTGTGTTGAAAAGTTGACCTGTTGGGTAAATGAGTTGGTCATTGGGTCAAGAATTTCCCATTTTGACCAAAGGTGACTTATTGGTCAAAAGTTAACCTATATGGGTTGGTCTTTGGGTCAGAAATTGACCATTTTGACCAAAGTTGACTTTTTGGTTAAAAGTGGACCTATTGGGTCAATGGGATGTCATTGGGTCAAGGATTGACCATTTTGACCAAATTTTACTTTTTGGTCAGAGATTGACTTATTGGGTCAATAATTGCTCAATAGGTAAAAAATTGACTATTTTGACTAAAATTATTTTTTTGGACAAAAGTTGACCCATTTGGTTACCGGAGTGGTCATTGGGTTAGAAATTGAGCATTTTAACCAAAGTTGACTTATTGGGTAAATAGGGTGGTCATTAGGTCAAAAATTGACTATTCTGACTAAAATTGACTTTTTGAAAAAACGTTGACCTTTTGGGTCAATGGGTTGGTCAATGGGTTGGTCATTGCGTCAAGGATTGACCATTTAGACCAAAGTTGATTTTTTAATCAAAAGTTGACCAATTGCGTCAATGGGTTGGTCATTGGGTCGAGGAATGACCATTTTGACCAAAGTTGACTTTTTTGTCAAAAGTTGACATATTGGGTCAATGAGTTGGTCATCAGATCAGAAATTGACCATTTTGACCAAAGTTAACTTTTTGATCAAAATTTGACCTATTGGGTCAATTGGGTGGGCATTAGGTCAAAAATTCACTATTTTGACCAAAATTGCCTTTCGGTCAGAGATTGACTTATTGGGTCATTGGGTCACGGATTGACCATTTTGACTAAAGTTGACTTTTCGGTCAAAAGTTGACCTATTTGGTTAATCGGTTGGTCATTGGGTCAAGGATTTACCATTTTGACCAAAGATTGACTTATTTGGTCAATAATTGGTCATCAGATAAAAAATTTACTATTTTAACCAAAATTAATTTTTTGTCAAAAGTTATCCATTAGGTCAATGGGTTGGTCATTGGGTCAGAAATTGACCATTTAACTAAAGTTGTCTTTTTGGCCAAAAGTTGACCTATTGGGTCAATGGGGTGGTCATTATGTCAAAAAGTGACTATATTGATCAAAATTGACTTTTTGGTCAGAAGTTGACCTATTTTGTCAATGGGTTGGTCATTGTGTCAAGGATTGGCCATTTTTACGAAAGTTCGCTTTTTGGTCAAAAGTTGACCTATTGGGTCAAATGGTTTAGTCATTGGATCGAAGATTGACCATTTTGACCAAAGTTGACTTTTTGGTCAGAGATTGACTTATTGGGTCAATAATTGGTCATTATGTCAAAAATTGACTATTTTGTTCAAAAGTTGAGCTATTGGGTCTATGGGTTGGTCATTGGGTCAAGGATTGACCATTTTGACCGAAGTTGATTTTTCGGTCAAAAGTTGACAATGGTTGGTCATTGGCTCATGGATTGACCATTTTGACCAAAGTTGACTTTTTGGTCAGAGATTGACTTATTGGGTCAATAATTGGTCAGAAGGTCAACAATTGACTAATCTGACCAAAATTGAATTTTTTATCAAAAATTGACCTATTGGGTCAATGAGTTGGACATGAGTCAAGGATTGACCATTTTGACCATAGTAGACTTTTTGGTCAAAAGTTGACATTTTGGTTAAAAGTTGATGTATTGGATCAATGGGATGGTCATTGGGTCAAGAATTGACCATTTTGACCAAAGATTGACTTATTTTGTCAATAATTGGTCATCAGATAAATAATTGGCTATTTTAACCAAAATTAATTTTTTGTCAAAAGTTGACCCATTAGGTCAATGGGTTGGTCAATGGGCCAGATATGACCATTTAACCAAAGTTGTCTTTTTGGCCAAAAGTTGACCTATTGGGACAATGGGGTGGTCATTATGTCAAAGATTGACTATCTTGACCAAAATTGGCTTTTTGGTCAGAAGTTGACCTATTTTGTCAATGGGTTGGTCATTGTGTCAAGGATTGACCATTTTTACTAAAGTTCGCTTTTTGGTCAAAACTTGACCTATTGGGTCAAATGGCTCGTCATTGGGTCATGGATTGACCTTTTTGACTAAAGTTGACTTTTTAGTCAGAGATTGACTTATCGGGTCAATAATTGGTCATTATGTCAAAAATTGACTATTTTGGTCAAACGTTGTGCTATTGGGTCTATGGGTTGGTCATTGGGTCAAGGATTGACCATTTTGACTGATGTTGATTTTTCAGTCAAAAGTTGACAATGGTTGGTCATTGGCTCATGGATTGACCATTTTGACCAAAGTTGACTTTTTGGTCAGAGATTAACTTATTGGGTCTATAATTAGTCAGAAGGTAAACAATTTACTATTTTAACCAAAATTGAATTTTTTGTCAAAAATTGACCTATTGTGTAAATGAGTTAGACATGGGTCAAGGATTAACCATTTTGACCATAGTAGACTTTTTTGGTCAAAAGTTGACAATTTGGTCAAAAGTTGATGTATTGGATCAATGGGATGGTCAGTGGGTCAAGGATTTACCATTTTGACCAAAGTTGACATTTCGGTCAAAAGTTGACCTATTGGGTCAATGGATTGGTCAATCGTTCAAGGATTGACCATTTTAACCAAAGTTGATTTTTTTGTAAAAGATTAACTTAGTGGGTCAATAATTGGTCATTCGATCAAAAATTGACTATTTTGACCAAAATTGACTTTTTGGTCAAAGGTTGACCTATTGGGTCAATGGGTTCGTCATTGGGTCAAGGATTGACCATTTTGACCAAAGTTGACCTTTTGTTTAAAAGTTGACCTATTGTGTCAATGGGTTGGTCATTGGGCCACAAATTGACCATTTTTACCAAAGTCGTGTTTTTGGTCAAAAGTTGATATATTAGGTAATTTTGGTGGTCGTTAGGTCAAAAATTGACTATTTTGACCAAAATTGCTTTTTGGTCAAAGATTGATCATTTGGTTCTCTGGGTCAAAGCTTGACCATTCTTACCATAGTTGACTTTTTGGTCAGAGATTGACTATTAGGTCAAAAATTTATTATTTTGACCAAAATTGATTTTTTGGTCAAAAGTTGACCCATTATGTTAATGGGGTGGTCATTGGGTCAGAATTTGACCATTTTAACCAAAGTTGATGTTTTGGTCAAAAGTTGACCTATAGGGTCAATGGGGTGGTCATTAGGTCAAAAATAGACTATATTGACCAAAATTGACTTTTTTGTCAAAAGTTGACCTATTGTGTCGATGGGTTGGTCATTGTATCAAGGATTGACTATTTTGACTATAGTTCACTTTTTGGTCAAAAGTTGACCTATTGGGTCAATGGGTTGGTCATTGGGTCAAGGATTGACCATTTTGACCAAAGTTGACTTTTTGGTCAGAGATTGACTTATTGGGTCATTAATTGGTCATTATGTCAAAAATTGATTATTTTCATCAAAAGTTAACTTATTAGGTCTAAGGGTTGGTGAGTCAAGGACTAAACATTTTGACCAAAGTTGACTTTTTGGTCAAAAGTTGACCTATTGGGTCAATGGGTTGGTCATTGGGTCAAAAATTGGTCATTGGGTCAAGGACTGACCATTTTGACCAAAGATTGACTTATTTTGTCAATAATTGGTCATCAGTTCAAAAATTGGTTATTTTATCCAAAATTAATTTTTTTGTCAAAAGTTGACCATTTAGGTCAATGGGTTGGTCATTGGGTCAGAAATTGACCATTTAACCAAAGTTTTCTTTTTGGCCAAAAGTTGACCTATTGGGTCAATGGGGTGGTCATTATGTCAAAAAGTGACTATATTGACCAAAATTGACTTTTTGGTCAGAAGTTGACCTATTTTGTCAATGGGTTGGTCATTGTGTCAAGGATTGACAATTTTTACGAAAGTTCGCTTTTTGGTCAAAAGTTGACCTATCGTAGATTGAATGGTCAGTCATTGGGTCGAGGATTGACCATTTTGACCAAAGTTGACTTTTTGGTCAGAGATTGACTTATTGGGTCAATAATTGGTCAGAAGGTCAACAATTGACTATTTTGACCAAAATTGAATTTTTTGTCAAAAATTGACCTATTGGGTCAATGAGTTGGACATGGGTCAAGTATTGACCATTTTGACCATAGTAGACTTTTTGTTCAAAAGTTGACATTTTGGTCAAAAGTTGATGTATTGGATCAATGGGATGGTCATTGGGTCAAGGATTTACCATTTTGACCAAAGTTGGCATTTTGGTCAAAAGTTGACCTATTGGGTCAATGGGTTGGTCATTCGTTCAAGGATTGGCCATTTTAACCAAAGTTAACTTTTTTGTAAAAGATTGACTTAGTGGGTCAATAATTGGTCATTAGGTCAAAAATTGACTATTTTGGCAAAAGTTGACTTTTTGGTCAGAGATTGACTTAATGGTTCTATAACTGGTCTTTAGGTCAAAGATTGACTACTTTGACCAAAATTAACTTTTTGGTCAAAAGTTGATCTATTGGGTAAATACGTTGGTCATTGGGTCAGAAATTGACCATTTTGACCAAAGTTGTCTTTTTGGTCAGAGATTGACTTATTCCGTCAATAATTGGCCATTAGGTCAAAAGTTGACCTATTGGATATATGTGTTTGTCATTGTGTCAAGAATTGACCATTGTGACTAAAGTTGACTTTTTGGTCAAAAGTTGAACTATTGGGCTAATGGGGTTGGCATTTGGTCAAAAATTGACAATTTTGATCAAAATTAACTTTTTGGTCAAAAGTTGACCTATTGGGTCAATGGGTTGGCCATTGGGTCAAGGATTGGCCATTTTTACCAAAGTTGACATTTTGGTCAAAAGTTGACCTATTGGGTCAATGGGTTGGTCATTAGGTCAAGAATTGACCATTTTGACCAACGTTAACTTTTTGGTCAAAAGTTGACCTATTAGGTCAATGGGTTGGTCATTGGGTCAGAAATTAACGATTTTGACCAAAGTGAACTTTTTGGTCAAAAGGTGACCTATTGGGTCAATTGGGTGGTCATTAGGTAAAAAATAGACTATTTTGACCAACGTTGAATTTTTGGTCAAAAGTTGACCCATTAGGTCAATGGGGTGGTCATTGGGTCAGAAATTGAACATTTTGAACAAAGTTGACTTTTTGGTTAAAAGTTGACCAATTGGGTTAATGGGGTGGTCATTAGGTCAAAAATTGACTTTATTGACCAAAATTGACTTTTTGGTCTAAAGTTGACCTATTGTGTCAGTGGGTTGGTCATTTTGTCAAGGATTGACTATTTTGACTAAAGTTCACTTTTTGGTCAAAAGTTGACCTATTGGGTCAATTGGTTGGTCATTTGGTCAAGAATTGACCATTTTGACCAAAGTTAACATTTTGGTCAAAAGTTGACCTATTGAGTCAATAGATTGGTCATTGGGTTAGAAATTGACGATTTTGACCAAAGTAAACTTTTTGGTCAAAAGTTGACCTATTGGGTCAATTAGGTGGTCATTAGGTCAAAAATTAACAATTTTGACCAAAACTGTTTTTTTTTTGTCAACAAATGAACCATCGGTTAACGGGGTGGTCATTGGGTTAGAAATTAACAATTTTGACCCAAGTTGACTTATTGGGTCAATGGGGAGGTCATTAGGTCAAAAATTGACTTTTTGGTCAAAAGTTGACATATTGGGTCAATGAGTTGGTTATTGGGTCAAGGATTGACAATTTTGACCAAAGTTAATTTTTTGGTCAGAAATTGACCAATTGGGTCAATGGATTGGTTATTTGAGCAAGAATTGAACATTTTGACCAAAGTTGACTTTTTGGTAAGAGATTGATTTATTGGGTCAAAAATTGGTCATTAGGTCAAAAATTGACTATTTTGACCAAAATTGACTATTTTGACCAAAATTGACTTTTTGTACAAAAGTCGACTTATTGGGTTCAAAGAGTTGGTCATTGAGTCAAGAATTGACCATTTTGACCAAATTTATCTTTTTGGTCAAAAATTGACCTATTGAGTCAATAGGTTGGTGATTGGGTCAGAAATTGACCATTTTGACCAAAGTTAACTTTCTAATCAAAAGTTGACCTATCAGGTCAATTGGGTGGTCATTAGGTAAAAAATTGACTATTTTGACCAAAATTATTTTTTGGTCAAAAGTTGGCAAATTGGGTTATTGGGTTACGGATTGACCATATTGACCAAAGTTGACTATTTTGTCAAAAGTTAACATATTGGATCAATGGGTTGGTGATTGGGTCAAGAATTAACCATTTTGACCAAAGTTGACTTTTTTGTCAGAGATTGACTTATTTGGTCAATAATTGGTCATTAGGTCGAAAATTAACTATTTTGACCGAAATTGAATTTTTTGTCAAAAGTTGACCCATTAGGTCAATGGGGTGGTCATTGGGTCATAAATTGACCATTTTGACTAAAGTTGACTTTTTTGTCAAAAGTTGACCTATTGGGTCAATGGGGTGGTCTTTAGGTAAAAAATTGACTATTTTGACCAATATTGACTTTTTGGTCAAACGTTGACCTATTGTGATAATGGGTTGGTCACGGTCGTAAGGATTGACTATTTTGACTAAAGTTCACTTTTTGTTCAAAAGTTGACCTATTAGGTCAATGGGTTGGTCATTGAGTCAAGGATTGACCATTTTGACCAAAGTTGACATTTTGGTCAGAGATTGACTTATTGGTTTAATAATTGGTCATTATACCAGAAATTGACTATTTTGGTCAAAAGTTGACCTATTGGGCCCATGGGTTGGTCATTCGGACAAGGATTGACCTTTTTGACCTAAGTTGATTTTTTGGTCAAAAGTTTACTAACTGGGTCAATGGGTAGGTCATTGAGTCAAGGATTGACCATTTTGACCAAAGTTGACTTTTTGGTCGGGGATTGACTTATTGGGACAATAATTGGTCAGTAGGTCAAAAATTGAATATTTTGACCAAAATTGAATTTTTGGTGAAAGGTTGACTTAACTTTTGCGTCAATTGGTTGGTCATTGGGTAAAAAATTGATCATTTTCACCAAAGTTAACTTTTTGGTCAAAAGTTGACTTATTGGGTCAATTAGGTGGTCATTAGGTCAAAATTGACTATTTTGACTGAAATTGGTTTTTTTTTTGTCAAAAGTTTACCCATTAGGTTAACGGGGTGGTTGTTGGGTTAGAAATTGATCATTTTGACCAAAGTTGACTTTCTGGACAAAAGCTGACTTATGGGGTCAATGGGGAGGTCATTAGGTCAAAAATTGACTATTTTAACAAAAATTTATTTTTTGGTTAAAGGTTGACATATTGGGTCAATGAGATGGTCATTGGGTCAAGGATTGACCATTTTGACCAAAGTTGATTTTTTTGTCAAAAGTTGACCAATTGGGTCAATGGGTTGGTTATTGGGTCAAGGATTGACCATTTTGACCAAAGTTGACTTTTTGGCCAAAAGATAACATATTGGGTTAATGGGTTGGTCATTGTGTCAGAAATTTACCATTTCGACCAAATTTAACTTTTTGGTCAAAAGTTGACCTATTAGGTCAGTTGGGAGGTCATTAGGTAAAAAATTGACTATTTTGACCAAAATTTCTTTTTGTCAAAATTTGACATATTGTGTTATTGGGTCACGGATTGACCATTTTGACCAAAGTTGACTTTTTTTTCAAAAGTTGACCTATTGGGTCAATGGGTTGGACATTTGCTCAGGGTTTGACCATTTTGACCAAAGTAGACTTTTTGGTCAGAGATTGACTTATTTGCGCAATAATTAGTTATTAGGTCAAAAATTAACTATTTTGATAAAAATTGAATTTTTGGTGAAAATTTGATCCATTAAATAATGGGGTGGTCATTGGGTCAGAAATTGATCATTTTGACCAAAGTTGACTTTTTGGTCAAAAGTTGACCAATTGTGTCAATGGGGTGGTCATTAGGTCAAAAATTGACTATATTGACCAATATTGACTTTTTGGTCAAAAGTTGACCTATTGTGTTAATGGGTTGGTCATTGTCTCAAGGATTGACTATTTTGACTAAAGTTTACTTTTTCGTTAAAAGTCGACCTATTTCGTCAACAGGTTGGTCATTGGGGATTGACCATTTTGACCAAAGTTGACTTTTTGGTAAGAGATTGACTTATTGAGTCAATAATTGGTCATTAGGTCAAAAATTAACAATTTTGACCAAGAATGACCTTTTGGTCAAAAGTTGTCCACTTGGGTCAATGGGTCAGTCATTGGGTCAAGAATTGACCATTTTGATCAAAGTTGACTTTTTTGTCAAAAGTTGACCTATTGTGTCATTGTGTTAGTCATTGTGTCAAGGATTGACAATTTTGAATAAAGTTCACTTTTTGGTCAAAAGTTGACTTGTTGGGTCAATGGGTTGGTCATTGGGTCAAGGCTTGACCAAAGTTGACTTTTTGGTGAGAGATTGACTTATTGGGTCAATAATTGGTCATTATGTCAAAATTTGACTATTTTTGTTAAAAATTGACCTATTGCATCTATGGGTTGGTCATTGGGTCAAGGATTGACCATTTTGACCAAAGTTGATTTTTTGGTCACAAGTTGACCAATTGGGTCAATGGATTGGTCATTGAGTCAAGTATTGACCATTTTGACAAAATTTGACTTTTTGGTCAAAGATTGACTTATTGGGTCAATTACTGGTCAGTAGGTCAAAAATTGACTATTTTGACCAAAATTGAATTTTTTGTCAAAAGCTGATCTATTAGGTCAATGGGTTGGTCATTGAGTCAAGGATTGAACATTTTGACTAAAGTTGATATTTTGGTCAAAGGTTGACCTATTGGGTTAATGGGTGGTCATAAGGTCAAGAATTGACAAATTTGACCAAAGTTAACTTTTTGGTCAAAAGTTGACCTATTGGGTCAATGGGTTTGTCATTGGGTCAAAAATTGACGATTTTGACCAAAGTGAAATTTTGGTCAAAAGTTAACCTATTGGGTCAATTGGGTGGTCATTAGGTCAGAAATTGACTATTTTGACCAAAATTATTTTTTGGTCAAAAGTTGACTCATTGGGTTAACGGGGTGGTCATTGGGTTAGAAATTGACCATTTTGACCCAAGTTGACTTATTGGGTCAATGGGGTGGTCATTAGGTCAAAAATTAACTTTTTTTACAAAAATTAACTTTTTGGTCAAAAGTTGACATATTGGTTAAATTAGTTGGTTTTTACGTCTAGGATTAACAATTATGACCAAAGTTGATTTTTTGTTCAGAAGTTGACTAATTGGGTCAAGGATTGACCATTTTGACCAAAGTTGACTTTTTGGTAAGAGACTGACTTATTGTGTTAATAATTGGTCATTAGGTCAAAAATTGACATTTGACCAAACATGACTATTTGCTCAAAAGTCGACTTATTGGGTCAATGGGTTGGTCATTGAGTCAAGAATTGACCTTTTTGACCAAAGTTGACTTTTTGGTCAAAATTGACCTACTGGGTCAATGGGTTAGTCATTGGGTTAGAAATTGACTATTTTGACCAAAGTTGGCTTTTTGGTCAAAAGTTGACCTATTAGGTCAATTGTGTGGTCATTAGGTAAAAAATTGTCTATTTTGACAAAATGTACTTTTTTGTCAAAAGTTGACATATTGAGTTAGTGGGTTACAGATTGACCATTTTGACCAAAGTTGACTTTTTTGTCAAAAGTTGACCTATTAGGTCAATGGGCTGGTCATTGAGTCAAGGATTGACCATTTTAACCAAAGTTGACTTTATGGTCAAAGATTGACTTATTTGGTCATTAATTGGTCATTAGGTCAAAAATTAACAATTTTGTCCAAAATTGATATTTTGGTCAAAAGTTGACCTATAGGGTCAATGGGTTGGTCATTGGGTCAAAAATTGATCATTTTGAACAAAGTTAACTTTTTGGTCAAAAGTTGACATATTGGGTCAATTAGGTGGTCATTAGATTAAAAAATGATTATTTTGACCGAATTTTTTTTTGTTAAAAGTTGACCCATTGGGTTAACGGGGTGGTCATTGGGTTAGAAATTGACCATTTTTACCAAAGTTAACTTTTTTGAAAAAAGTTGACTTATTGGGTCAATGGGGTGTTCATAAGGTCAAAAATTAACTATTTTGACCAAAATTATTTTTTTTGTCAAATATTGACATATTGGGTCAATGAGTTGGTCATTGGGTCAAGGATTGACCATTTTGACAAAAGTTATTTTTTTGGTCAAAAGTTGACCAATTGGGTCAATGGTTTGGTCATAGGGTCAAGGATTGACCATTTTAACCAAAGTTGACTTTTTGGTAAGATATTGACTTATTAAGTATTTTGATCAAACTTGACTTTTTGCTCAAAAGTCAACTTATTGGTTCAATAGGTTGGTCATTGAGTCAAGAATTGACCATTTTGACCAAAGTTGATTTTTTGGTCAAAAGTTAAAATATTGGGTCAATGGGTTGGTCATTGGGTCAGAAATTGACCATTTTGACCAAATTTAACTTTTTTGTCAAAAGTTGACCTATTAGGTCAATTGGGTGGTCATTAAGTAAAAAACTTGATTATTTTGACCAAAATTTCTTTTTGGTCAAAAATTGACATATTGCGTCATTAGGTCACCGATTGACCACTTTGACAAAAGTTGACTTTTTTGTCAAAAGTTGACCTATTGGGTCAATGGGTTGATCATTGGGTCAAAGATTTACCATTTTGACCAAAGTTGACTTTTTTGTCAGAGATTGACTTATTTGCTCAATAATTGGTCATTAGGTCTAAAAATTAAATATTTTAATAAAAATTGAATTTTTAGTCAAAAGTTGACCCATCAGGTCAATGGGGTGGTCATTGGGTCAGAAATTGACCATTTTGACCAATGTTGACTTTTTGGTAAAATGTAGACTATATTTACTAAAATTGACATTTTGGTCAAAAGTTGATCTATTGTGTTAATGGGTTTGTCATTATCTCAAGGATTAACTATTTTTTACTAAAGTTCACTTTTTGCTCAAAAGTTGACTTATTGGGTCAATGGGTTGGTCACTAGGTCAAGGATTGACCATTTTGACCAAAGTTGACTTTTTGGTCAGAGATTGACTTTTAGGGTCTATAATTGTTCATTAGATAAAAAATTGACTATTTTGGTCAAAAGTTGACCAATTGGGTCTACGGTTTGATCATTGGGTCAAGGATTGATCTTTTCGACTAAAGTTGATTTTTTGGTCAAAAGTTTACTAATTGGGTCAAAGGGTTGGTCACTGAGTCAAGGATTGACCATTTTAACCAAAGTTGATTTTTTGGTCAGAGATTGACTTATTGGGTCAATAATTGGTCAGCAGGTCAAAAATTGAATATTTTGACCAAAATTAAATTTTTAGTCAAAAGTTGACCTATTGGGTAAATGGGTTGGTCATTAGGTTAAAAATTGATCATTTTGACTAAAGTTAACTTTTTGGTCAAATTTTGACATATTGGGTCAATTAGGTGGTCATTAGGTCAAGAATTTACTATTTTAACTGAAATTGTTTTTCTGGTCAAAAGTTGACCCATTGGGATAATGACCCACAATTTTATATTATGATATTTTTAATTTAATTGCAACGACGCCAAAAACTTGACCCCGCTATTTATATGTATAGAATTGTAATTGTTTATGTTGTGGATGCTACACAAGTATACGTATCGTATCAAGTAATACGGGGCTCGAGTGGAGTCCTGGTTATCGATCCCACGGGGAAAGAGAAAATTAAATAACAACTAATTTAAAATAATAATAATAATTTTTAAAACAAGTATACGAAAATTTGGAATTCTAAATTTGAGCGCAATAAAGTAAACTAAGTATTTTAATTAGGTAACTTAACTAAGTAGAAAATTAATACGTATTGAAAGTGCGGAAATTAAACTAATTGCTAAATAAGTCTTAACTATTCGGAAAAAGTATCTTTCCCTTGTTTAGAAATTTTAAGTGATTGATGAATTTAAATAGATAATTTTAAGGTATTGTGACAAATAGGAGCATTCCTATTCTTTACCCTTTGGTCCAGTGTAAAGAATATTGACTAATCCTATGTTTGATTGCGAATCTGCGGCTAGGTCCGGGAGGATACCGATTGCCACTTGAGCTCCCACGTTCCCCTCGCCCGAGGGCTAACATCTACACTTCGGCTCTCGAACAATAGGACCGAATTGAATATTTTAGTCCGTCACACTAAAATGCTCGATTCTACGCCCGATGATATTATTTCCCTATTTATTTGCACATTCCTTCCAAGGCTTTTGAATTCCCCGAATATCGGATGTAATTTTTACTATAGTTGATAATCAACATATTTTAACAAATCAAATGGCCGGTTGAAAGTAAATTAATTTTTAAGTAAAAATTATCACAATTTATTAATATATATAAGTATCTCTATTTTAATTTCATCAAGTCACTTAATTTCATAAACAGGGGAAAAAGACTAATAAACTACTCGGAATGCATGGGAACTAAACTAAGCATGGATTTCATTTAAAGTTTAAAACAATAAATACAAATACTTATCTCGATTTATCCCCAAACAGACTCCTCGTAGTTCCTTTGACTCTTCCTTCCAGTACAGCACGACTCACTAATTACTCACTAAACTCACTAAAGACACACAACTGCACAAAAATTAACACACAAGAGACTGAATTTCGGCCTCTATATATAGAGGTAAGCAAAGGTCCAAGAGGTGTGTAAGCATCTCTTCAAAAAGTGTCCAGGTTCAATGTATCTGTGCCATTTGAACTAGCTCGCCGTCGGCGATGAACTACCTCGGCCGTCGGCGAGGCTTCAAAGATCTTCAAACCGCTCTAGCTCGCTGTCAGCGGGCTCGGGCTCGCTGTCAGCGAGATAGTTATAAATTCTTCAGAATTTTCTTCTTGTAACCTCGCCGTCGGCGGGCTCGATCTCGCCGTCGGCGACTCAGCACAAATTGCATGATTTTGCTCCAAATTCGCTCCTTTTTATGATTTTTGCTTTTATTACCTAAATTATTCATTCCTGGAACAAAATAAAGAAAATACCCTTCTTTAAAGTGCAATTTCATCAAAAATAGGTATGAATTTCTTAATAAATTTTTCAACGATCAAAATCCCCCAAACATACTTATTACTTGTCCTCGAAGTAATTTTAATACTACATAAAAATAATGAGTTTTATGATAAGATTTTTCAATTTAAATAAACTATGAATTAGATTAATTAATATCATAATAAAGTTAAATAAAAATAATTCATGTAATTTAATTAATTTTATAGAAATAAATTATTTAGTTATCGAGTCTAAGATTTCTAGCTTACTATTCATTTCGGGAATGACTATATTTAAAAGAATAACTACTTAAGATATTCATATGATAAGAAATTCAAGAAAACACTATTAGGTAAAATTCTAATCCATAAACATAAGTTTGGAAATATCTAAGTTTTTCCCTTTAGGTTAATTCGAAATGAAGCCGATTTTTGATAAGGCATCTCCTCGAGCTTCTCCTCATTTTTCTTTTTCTTTTTCTTTTTCTTTTTCTTTTTCTTTTTCTTTTGATGAGGATTACTGTATCTGGAGAGCTCGTTAATAATTTTGAACTTTATTTTCATCTTCCTAAATTTGAAACTTAGGAATATTTCTTCGCTTATATATACTTCATAGTTTTTACTTTATTGATTTTCAATCTTTTCTTTTTCACTTGAATACTTAAGAATTTTAATTTTAGAATATAGTTTTCCTTACTAAAAATAGTTTACTATATTCTTATTCCCTTTAACCAAATATTTTATTCTATTTAATTAATTAAAGTACTAGAAATATTTCATTTAACCTTTTATAATAATTAAATAAAATAATTCATATTAAATCAAATTGAAAAATTTGCTATAAAAATCATTTTTATAATAATTTGAAAATAGAAATTTGAGAACAAGTTAATAACTAAATTTGTATTTTACTCCCCCCCCAAACTTAAATTTTTATATCTATTCTAAATAATGAAAAAGGGAAAGTAAATAAATCATACCTTTGAAGTTTAGGTATTTCTTTTTCTTTTTTTTTTTTTCAGGCTTTTTCATTTTCATTGAACCTGTACTGTTAGTATTCTCCATATATATATAACAATTTAAAGAAAATGCGAGGGATAAAATCTAAGATAAGTATTAACTATAACAATTAAAATTAACTCTACACTACACATATGAATTACTATCATATTAAAAACAATTTAACTAACAGATTAACAATTTTACAACTTAAAACAATACAGAATAAAATAAAAACATACTAAAGAAAACTAACATCCTATTTAACATAAAAACAAATGCAATTAACTAACATAAAAACAAAAACTAACTACTATAACAATCCAAGCAAATAATCTAACTAACATCCAATGTCTCAAAACATAAAGTACTGAATATTACAAACATATAAAAGTTTTTTAAAATATTAAACTAACAAACAAATAAAACAAATAAAGTCCTATTCTTCAGCATCAAAGTCCCAGGCTATATCATCTCCACCACGATACTGTAGGTCGAGAAGACTGAGCGAGGTGATACGAGTGTACACGGGGCATTCTGGAAAGACAACATCTAAATCTCCACTCCTATAACGACGTTCGGCTTCATAATATGTAATTTCGTATTCGAATGTCGGCTGGAGGTATTCACTCATCATAATCATGTCTTCTCTCCGGATTATCAATCCTTTGATCAAAAATGATCAAATCTTCTCCCCATTGTATCTCCAACCTGCTCAAAACTTCTTCGCATGCGGTGTCGATTCATTCATCGGATCTTGTAGGGTAGGGGTGGTAGGCTCGGGAGGTTCATGGCTAGTAGAGGGTATATCTCTGCTCGGTGAGTGAAATAACTTCTTACTCCTGCTCTCCACCCTTCATGAGATTCATACTTCTTAATATTGGCGAGCTGTGAGTGGTTTCATTGGTTCTACCCATTCTTCATTATCTCTAGCCTCAACTCGAGAGAGTTGGCGAGTGAAAAAATTAATCCGAGGTGTCCCGATCCGGCTCCACTCTCATTTCGAGGAGTGGCCGGGATGTTTCGATAAATAATTCTCCCGATGTTGATGCTTCTATTATTCGAATACAGAAATTCAGAATTGCTCTATCTCGTGTTACCTCACTGTGGTGATAGGTGGGTAACAGAGTAGAACAAATAAAGTAATGTCAGGCTTTGGAGACTGCATTTAATTTAGAAAGAGGAAAATTCACTCTTTCCTGCTGCTTAATTTTCCAAACTCCGGTCCCATCAGTGAGAAAGTTAATGACTTCCTCCAGTGGTCCTTCCATCGTTCCAAAAGTTTCATACTCGCTAAAGGGCGAGTCATGAACTTCATAGAACGCGTTTATTCTTGCAGCATTGAATTCTACAAAAAACCCTCGTACCTTTCTTGGTGCATCTTCGTGCGAGTTAAATTGGCATAAAATTCTTTAACCACTTCCACAGTGCTCTATATTGAACGTAACGAAATTCTCCCAACCTCGTTCCTTAATAATCCGCTCTACTTCTCCTCCGGATTTTTGAAAACCCGATACTGCAATGCACTTTCTTCCTTGAATATTTTCGAAATATTTAGTACGTGCTCGTGCATTGATGAATCGGTCTTCGTCGAATTCTACTCGACGTTTTTGTCGTGGAGCCATACGATCGATACGTGAAAATCATGAAAATTTTTACTAAACTTAAAAATAATCCTAAGAAGGCTTCCTACAACAACTAAAATCCATTTAAATCGATTTCTATGAAATTCTTCCAAGTATTTTCTTCACATTTCAAAATTTTTCAAAATATCCCGATGTAGAAGAAATCAATGGTGAAAATCAAAAATTTTTGCATAGGAGTGAAGCTCTTACCAAGAGAAGATGAAATCCGGTGTCAAAAAGTGTTGAAATCGCTTCGAATCCAAGATCTCTCAAGCCACTAGGTCGGTTTTTCAAAAATTTTAGGAAGGGGATGATGAATAGTGTCGGTTGACCGGTCAAATATAGGTCTTTTTGCGTTCTCGCTGTCAGCGAGATTTTTCTCGCCGTCAGTGAGCTAATTAATTCCATAAGGCAAAAGTTTCGAGAAAAATCCACCGTCGGCGAGATATTCTTCGCTGTCAGCGAGATCGATCTCGCTGTCGGCGGGATTTTTCTCGCTGTCGGCGAGGTCCTAAAAATTTCAATTTTTGAATTTCATCGATCATTTTCAACCTCGATTTGCCTTATATTATATTTTCGATCATATCATTTATTAATTTAATATGAAGATTAGCTACTTATACACAAACAAATTCACACAACACAACAAATTAACTTTAATATTGAAATCCATGAGACATACAAACTAACATAATTTTAGACTCTATAATCAAACTTGAACTTCGATCCTTACTACTAATCGAGCATCGCAAACCAATCCACGACACACTAAATGCGTTACAAAACTATGACGCATATCTCGACTAAGTTTGAGATATTCAAGTCATCACTCCACACATAATAAAATCTAAATCAAATCGAATAACATCAATACTAAACATACTTATGGAAATCTTTACTACTACTCTTGAGGTCGAATCTTCATCTTCTCGATATTTCGATATGACGATGATGCACAAATAAGTTATAGAAAGGCACGAAGGTAAATTCGAAGCGGATTCTTCGGTGATCCAACCCTACGATCTCGGTAAATGAAGAAAGCTAGCTTCGAGTGTCCGGAATGATCGAAGTGTTCCTTCATCCTCCGGTCAATGTGATCGAATAAATCGGATATGTTGTCGATTAAATCTTTCACATTACGTAGTTCTTTCTCCATTCCATTAATTTTCTTCATAAGTAACTCCGTTTTATCCGAAATAGGCCTTGCTTATAGGATTGATACAGTGAAGCTCTATCGGAGATAAATGTAAAGTCTTCATTATTGTCAAAGTAGGGAACATATACGTAGGATCGAGCGGCTTCAAGGTAACGGAACCTTTTCCCGAAGCTTCATAAGAAACACAGTGCCGATCGCATAATGCAAAAATAGTAGATGGGTGTCCTAGTCAAGTGAAGCCGACCCATGCACAATTAAACCCGATACGGACTTAACAATTATTGATCCAACATCGATAGACGATCCACTTTGAATACAATAATTCAATATAGCGCATTCCTTCGAAACCTTGTTTACCCTCATTGTAGGTAACAATTTAGATGAGATGAAAAAGTGCCGGTGCTTTGAGACGGGATTCAAAAGTGATGTGAGAGAAACTAACATACCCGTCTTCACGCATTTCCCGATCTTCCGGTTCATCAGTCAGATATCGAAATATCTCATTCATATTATATCGAGAAGGCACAAAATTTGAATAGTGACATACCGGGGTGTTTTCTATAGAGAATAATTCATTTACTCTTGATGGAGTAAACGTCACCCATCTTCCTCGGACGTAGACATTCCTATTGTTGATCGCATGTAAGTTAGAGTAGAACTCTTTCACAAGTTGGAATAACAACAGCAGACGTAGTGTAACAAAATACCTCCCAGTGCCGCTGTGCGATCGTTTCTTCTATCTTAGTAGTGGAATTCTCTAATCCTCGATTGACAAATCCCCGTTCCTTGATAACTCTTTTCTTTACCAAAACCTTGTTGAAGATCCGTTGCGCTTCCGCACTCACAAATTTCCTCACGGTTAAACACTCCAGGATTTAGAGGAATCTAAGAATTTGGAGGCCATTATGGTGAATGGAATGAATTCTAGTGAAGAAGACAGACTTAGAATGGTTTAAGAATGGGTTTTCACAAAGGAATTGGTGTTGAAACCGTTCAGATCAGCATTTAAAGTATATATAACTCATTTTTATAACTTCCTCGGCTGTCGGCGAGGACGTTTCTCGCCGTCGGCGACTTAGTTATAAAGCTGCCTTTCCGGTTCTCGGCTGTCGGCGAGCTCGTTTCTCGGTTGTCGGCGAGCTCGATAAATAAGCCGAATCTAATTTAGGCGCGAACCTCGGCTGTCGGCGAGTATCGACCTCGCCGTCGGCGAGATTTCAAAATAATGTCAATTTCGCTCTAAATCGAATAATTTCTTTTCTCATCATAATGGTTTGAATATGTGATGATTCTTAATAATAATTGAGTAGTAAAGTTTCAATAATATAAACTAACTATTAAGATACAATAAAAATAGATAACTAATATGGGTTGCCTCCCATAAAGCGCTTGGTTTAACGTCGTCGGCCGACCTAATTTCAATTATTAATCGAGGTCGACTAAGCATTACAACCTCTTTATAGTTAGGTCTTATACCTTCGAAATATGGTTTTAATCTATGTCCATTAACTTTAAATTTATGTCGAGTTTTTGGATCTTCGATTTCTATAGTTCCGTATGAAAATATTTGAGTTATGGTGAAAGGTCCTCAACCATCGAGACTTGATTTTCCGGGAAGTAATTTCAATATAGTATTATATAGCAAAACTTCTCGTCACGGTTCAAAATTTCTGCGATTAATCTTCCGATCATGCCATAATTTCATCTTTTCTTTATAAATCCGATCGTTATCATACGATTCATTTCTTAATTCTTCCAATTCATTTAATTGCAACAATCTTTTCTCACCGACTTCCTTCATATTATAATTAAATTCTTTAATCGCCCGATATGCTTTATGTTACAATTCAATTCGGTAAGTGGCATGTTTTTCCATATATAAGCCTGTAAGGAGTCATTCCGATCGGAGTTTTATAAGCGATCCTATAAGCCCATAATGCGAGTGTCTAATCTAATAGACCAATCTAACTTTATTTGGGTTTACTGATTTTTCTAAAATACGTTTAATCTCACGATTAGATACTTCGACTAATCCGTTGGTACGTGGATGATAAGCGGTGGATATCTTATGAGTAATATTGTATTTTTCTACTAGTTTGTGAATGTATTTATTTCTAAAATGAGTTCCTCCGTCGGTGATAATCACTCTCGGCATTCCAAATCTAGTAAAAATATTTTTCATCGAAATTTTGAAACACTCTTAGCATCACACCTAGGTAAAGCTTGTGCCTCAATCCATTTGGAAACATAATCAACAGCTACTAATATGTATGAGTTTCCAAACGAAGGAATAAAAGGTCCCATAAAATCTAATCCCCAGAACATCAAAAATTTCAACTTCTAATATAAAGTTTAGAGGCATTTCGTTTCTTCAGATATATTTCCTACTTTTTGGCATTTATCGCAAGTTTTAATATATCTATATACATCTCTAAATAGAGTAGGCCGAGTAAAATCAGATTGTAGAATCTTATAAGCGAGTTTTATCGAGTCCCAAAATGTCCTCCAAAATCAGAATCATGACATTTTTGAATAATTGGTTCGAGTTTCTTCATAAGGTACACATCTTCTAATAATTAAATCCTTACATTATTTATATAAATATGGTTCATCCCAAAATAAGTTTTCGTATCATGGATGAATTTTTTCTGTTGTTGCAAAGTTAGCATAGGTGGTAAAATATTACTAACTATATAGTTTACTATATCGGCATACCATGGTATTTTCCACTCATTGATATTATATAGTTGTTCATCGGGAAAAGCATGCATAATTTCATTTTCAATATCGGATAATTCATGATTTTCTAATCTTGATAAATGATCCGCAATTTGATTATCGAGTTCCTTTCTTATTAACGATCTCAAAATCGAATTCTTGCATTAATAGCATCCATCTAATTAATCTTGGTTTGGAATCTTTCTTTTGCATTAAATATTTGATAACGAATGATCGGTATGCACGATACATTTTGTTCCGATCGGATAAGGTCTAAATTTATTAAAACCATATACTACCGCTAATAGTTCTCTTTACGATAGCTGTATAATTTATTTCGAGCATCATTTAGAGTTTTACTAGCATAGTATATAACTTTAAAAATCTTTTCATATCTTTGCCCAAGAAGCGCTCCTACGAGCATAATCCACTAGCATCACGCATAAGCTCGAATGGTTTCTCCCGGTTAGGTGAAACTATTATAGGTCTTGTAATTAATTTTTCTTTTAAGAGTTCAAAAGCATTCAGGCATTCGATTGTAAATTCAAATTTCTTGTCCTTTTCAAGAAGTTGGCATAGAGGTTTAGTAATTTTTGAAAAATCTTTTATATAGCGTACGTAGAATCCAGCATGTCTAAGAAAACTTCTTACCCCTTTTACCGTAGTTGGAGGTGGTAATTTAGCTATAACTTGAATTTTTGCAGGGTCCACTTTCATGCCTTTTTCCGAAATTTTATGCCTACTAATACAATGCCGCCCGCAACCATAAATTGACATTTCTCCCAATTTAGAACTAAATTTGTTTTCTCGCATACTTCTAATACTTTTCAAGATGAGTTAAGCATGTGTCAAATGATGTTCCAAATACGGAGAAATCATCCATAAATACTTCTATTCCATTGTCAATTAACTTACTAAATATAGACATCATACATCTACGGAATGTTCTTTGGTGCATTACATAATCCAAAAGGCATTCTTCGAAAAGAGAAAGTTCCATAAGGACTAGTAAATGTAGTTTTCTCTTGATCCTCGGGAGCAATTTGTATTTGATGATAACCGGTGTATCCATCTAGAAAACAAAAATACTTATGTCCGAGCTAATCTATCTAACATCCGGTCTAGAAATGGTAAAGGGAAGTGATCTTTCCTGGTGGCGGTATTTAATTTCCTATAATCGATACATATACGCCAGACCGAGTAACTTGTCTTATAGGAATAAGATCGTTATTTTCATTGGCGATGACGGTCACTCCTCCCTTCTTAGGAACACGGTGAATTGGGCTTACCCAAGCAGCATCGGAAATAGGATATATAATACCATTATCTAACCATTTTAAAATTTCTTTCTTAACTACTTCTTTCATTATCGGGTTTAATCTCCTTTGGGGATCCGCTTTAGGTTTATGTTCATCATCTAAAATAATTCTATGCATACGAATTGAAGGACTAATTCCTTTAATATACGCTTAAAGTCCGACCAAAAGTTTTTTTATATTTTTTTAAAGTTTCTAAAAGTTTTTGTTCTTGAGATTCGTTTAATGCGGATTAAATAATAAGCTGGTAAAGTTGAAGAATTACCTAAATAAGCATATTTCAAATGATCGGGTAATATTTTTAGCTCGAGTTCGGGAGGTTTAATAATTGATGGAACTATATTCTTGTCGGTATTTTCGGTATTATCAAAAAATTCAAATCTTTCACTGAATAAAATCTAGTTCTTCATGATTATCTTCAATTAATTCGGTGTTTTCTTTTTCTAATTTATCCTCTTAATATTCCTTAAAATGTTCTTGTTGTAAATATTCAAGTATTTCCATCCGAAAACATTCATCATCTTTTCTAGCGCGGGATATTTCATTGATTTTGCAATATTAAATGTAACTTTTTGGTCATTTACTCTCATAGTTAATTCTCCTTTCGAACATCGATCATAGCTTTTCCGGTAGCTAAAATTGGTCTTCCTAAAATGATAGGAATTTCTTTATCTTCCTCCATATCTAAAACAATAAAATCTACTAGGAAGATAAATTTATCCACCTTTACTAACACATCTTCAATAACTCCCTTAGGATAGGTAACCGAACGATCGGCTAATTGAAGGGTTGCTGAAGTAGGTGTAATTTTTCCTAATCCTAATCTCTTAAAAATTGATAGAGGCATTAGATTGATGCTTGCTCCTAAGTCGCACAAAGCTTTTCCATAAAATTTTTCTCCTATAGCGCGGGGTATGAGTGAAACTACCGGGATCTTTCAATTTTTCGGGAAGCTTCTTCGAATAATAGCACTACACTCTTCATTAAGTGCGGCTTGTTTCATTATCGGTGAATTTTCTTTTCTTATTTAGAATATCTTTCATAAATTTTACATAATTTGGCATACGATCTAAAGCTTCGACAAAAGGTATATTAATTGTTAATTTCTTTAATATTTCAAGGAATTTAGCAAATTGTTTATCTTTTTTATGTTGAGCTAGTCGTTGAGGAAATGGTGGTGGAGGTTTTTCAACAGAAATTTTCATAGGTATTAAAGGATGTTCAAAGTTTGAATCTTGTTGAATTGTTTCCTTTTCAATTTCCACTTCCTCTTTTTGGCTTTCAAGTTCTTTTTGAATTTGAGGTTCTAATTCTTTTCCACTCCTTAGTTGTATTGCTTTAATTTGTTCTTTTCCTTGATCTTTAGGATTTATTTCCACATTACTAGGAAAAGTTCCAGGTATTCTATTATTTAGCGCAATAGCTTAATATGTCCGAGTTGAGTTTCGATATTTTTAATAGATGTTCCTTGAATTTGTAATTGATTTCCTTGAATTTGTAGTTGATTTCCTTGATTTTGTAGTCGATGACCCATATTCAAAATTAATTCATCCATGGATAATTTCTTATCCTTGAATTGAGGGTTATTGTTATTAAATCCAGGGTGGGTAATTAGGTTTATAGTTTGGATTTGCTTGATTAGGTTGATTCATCCATTGTTGATTAGATGTGTTATTCCAATTAAAATTTGGATGAGTTTTCCAACCAGGGATTATAATAGTTTGAATAAGGGTTATTAGTTCTATTATTAATAGCATTTAAAGTTTCATAATTAGTTTGAGATTCTATGATTTGTCCAGGAGGAGTTTTCTTCTAAAATAGGAGAGTAGTTCATTCCAAAATGATCTAATTTCTTAGATATAGCGACAATTTGAGAAGCTAACATAGATATTGCATCGTTTTCATCAATGCTTGGCTATCTTTTTAGGATTTACTCTATCAGCGAGGCCATTGGAAATTATTTGTTGCCATTTCTTCGATTAGTGCATAAGCTTCATCAAATGGTTTAGAAATTAATGAACCTCCAAGACGAGCATCGATGATTGATCTTAAAGATCCTACTAATCCATTATAAAAGGTTTGAATAATCAACCAATACGGTAGCGCATGATGTGGGCATTTCTAAGAAGTTCCTTAAATCTCTCCCAAGCTTCATATATTGATTCTCCATCTAAGCGACAAAAAGAAGTTATATCATTTCTAAACTTAGCGAGTTTTAGATGGTGGAAAATATTTGGATAGAAATTTTTGTGATAAATCTCCCAAGTTTTAATAGATCCAAGTGCTAACGAATTCGACCACATTTTAGCTTTATCCCTTAATGAAAAAGGAAAAAGTCTAAGTCTTATAGCATCGTCGGATACTCCTTGATATTTAAAAGTAGCACAAAGTTCTAGAAAACTAGCAAGATGTAAGTTAGGATCTTCGAGTAGGTGAACCACTAAATTGATTGTTTTGTACCATTTGGATAATTGCGGGTTTAAGTTCGAATGAATTAGCGGCTACATCGGGGTTTTGAATAGTTAAATGAATTTCATCCGATGTAGGGTTGGCATAATCTCTTAATGGTCTTTGTTGGTTCATATTTTGAATTTCGGGAATATTCGCCATTTGTGTTAAATTTATAATTTGTTTCTTTTGTTTTCTAATTCTTTTAATTGTACGCTCTAATTCGGAATCGTAAGGTATTAAATTTTCGTTTCCAAATTTGCGCATACAATTTCGGAATAGATATTAATTTATTTATTATGATTATTTTAAAATAGTCCGTTACTTTAGTAAATTTTTCTTACTCTCCCCAAGCAACGACGCACAAAACTTGACCCACAATTTTATATTATGATATTTTTAATTTAATTGCAACGACGCCTGAAAACTTGACCCCGCTATTTATATGTATAGAATTGTAATTGTTTATGTTGTGGATGCTACGCAAGTATACGTATCGTATCGAAGTAATACGGGGCTCTAGTGGAGTCACTGGTTATCGATCCACGGGGAAAGAGAAAATTAAATAACAACTAATTTAAAATAATAATAATAATTTTTAAAATAGTATACAAAAATTTGGAATTCTAAATTTGAGCGCGATAAAGTAAACTAAGTATTTTAATTAGGTAACTTAACTAAGTAGAAAATTAATACGTATTGAAAGTGCAGGAAATTAAACTAATTGCTAAATAAGTCTTAACTATTCAGAAAAATTATCTTTCCCCTTGTTTAGAAATTTTAAGTGATTGATGAATTTAAATAGATAATTTTAAGGTATTGTGACAAATAGGAGCATTCCTATTCTTTACCCTTTGGTCCGAGTGTAAAGAATATTGACTAATCCTATGTTTGATTGCGAATCTGCGGCTAGGTCGGGAGGATACTGGTCGCCACTCGAAGCTCCCACGTTCCCCTCGCACCGAGGGCTAACATCTACACTTCGGCTCTCGAAGCAATAGGACCAAATTGAATATTTTAGTCCGTCACATTAAAATGCTCGATTCTACGCCCGGTGATATTATTTCCCTATTTATTTGCACCTTCCTTCCAAGGCTTTTGAATTCCCCAGAATATCAGATGTAATTTTTACTATAGTTGATAATCAACATATTTTAACAAATCAAATGGCCAGTTTGAAAGTAAATTAATTTTTAAGTAAAAATTATCACAATTTATTAATATATATAAGTATCTCTATTTTAATTTCATCAAGTCACTTAATTTCATAAACGGGGAGAAAGACTAATAAACTACTCGAGAATGCATGGGAACTAAACTAAGCATAGATTTCATTTAAAGTTAAAAACAATAAATACAAATACTTATCTCGATTTATCCCCAAACAGACTCCTCGTAGTTCCTTTGACTCTTCCTTCCAGTACAGCACGACTCACTAATTACTCACTAAACTCACTAAAGACACACAACTGCACAAAAATTAACACACAAGAGACTGAATTTCGGTCTCTATATATAGAGGTAAGCAAAGGTCCAAGAGGTGTCTAAGCATCTCTTCAAAAAGTGTCCAGGTTCAATGTATCTGTGCCATTTGAACTAGCTCGCCGTCGGCGACGAACTACTCTACTGTCGGCGAGGCTTCAGAAGATCTTCAAACCGCGCTAACTCGGCGTCGGCGGGCTCGGGCTCGGTTGTCGGCGAGACGGTTATAAATTCTTCAGAATTTTCTTCTTGTAACCTCAGCCGTCGGCGGGGCTCGATCTCGCCGTCGGCGACTACGGCCTAAATTGCATGATTTTGCTCCAAATTCGCTCCTTTTTATGATTTTTGCTTTTATTACCTAAATTATTCATTCCTGCAACAAAATAAAGAAAATACCCTTCTTTAAAGTGCAATTTCATCAAAAATAGGTATGAATTTCTTAATAAATTTTTCAGCGATCAGATAACGAGGTGGTCAATGTGTTAGAAATTGACAATTTGACCAAAGTTGACTTTTTGGATAAAAGTTGACTTATTGGGTCAATGAGGAGGTCATTAGGTCAAAAATTGACTATTTTGAACAAACTTTATTTTTTGGTTAAAAGTTGACATATTGGGTCAATGAGATGGTCTGTGGGTTAATGATTGACCATTTTGACCAAAGTTGATTTTTTGGTCAAAACTTGACCATTTGGGTCAATGGGTTGGTCATTGGGTCTACGATTTACCATTTTGACTAAAGTTGACTTTTTGGTCAAATGTTGACCTATTGGATCAATGGGCTGGTCATTGGTTCAAGGATTGAACATTTTGACCAAAGTTGAATTTGTGGTCAAAGATTAACTTATTGGATCAATAATTGGTCAATAGGTTAAAAATTGACTATTTTGGTCAAATGTGAATTTTTGGTCAAAAGATAGCCTATTGGGTGAATGGGTTGGTCATTGGGTCAAAAATTGATCTTTTTGACCAAAGTTAACGTTTTGGTCAAAAGTTGACATATAGGGTCATTGGGGTGGTCATTAGGTCAAAAATTGACTGTTTTGACCGAAATTATTTTTTTGGTTAAAAGTTGATTCATTGGGTTAACGGGGTGGTCAATGGGTAAGAAATTGACCATTTTGACCAAAGTTGACTTTTTGGACAAATGTTGACTTATTGGGTTAATGGGGTGGTCATTAGGTCAATGATTGATTTTTTTTCCAATGTTGACTTTTTGGTCAAAAGTTGACCTATTGGATCAATGGGTTGGTCGTTGGGTCATAAATTGTCCATTTTGACCAAAGTTGACTTTTGGTCAAAAATTGACCTTTTGGATCAATGGGGTGGTCATTAGGTTAAAAACTGACTATATTGACCAAATTTAACTTTTTGGTCAAAATTTAACCTACTGTGTCAATGGGTTGGTCATTATGTCAAGGATTGACTATTTAGACAAAAGTTCACTTTTTGGTCAAAAATTGACCTATTGGATCAATAGGTTGGTCATCGAGTCAAGGAATGTTCATTTTGACCGAAGTTCGCTTTTTGGTCGGAGATTGACTTATTGGGTCGATGATTGGTCATTATGTCGAAAGATGGCTATTTTGGTCGAAAGTTGACTATTGGGTCTATGGGTTTATCATTCGGTCGAGGATTTACCATTTTGACCAAAGTTGACTTTTGGTCGAAGTTAACTATCGGGTTAATGGGTTGGTCATTGGGTTAGAAATGAATTTATTTTAACCAAACTTGATGTTTTGGTCGAAAGTTGTCCTATTGGGTTAATGGGGTGGTCATTAGGTCAAAAATTGACAATTTTGATCAAAATTAACTTTTTGGTCGAAAGTTGACTTATTAGCTCGACGAGTTGGTCATTGGGTCGAGGATTGACCATTTTGACCAAAGTTGACTTTGTCGAAAGTTGACTTGTTAGGTCAACGGGTTAGTCATTGCGTCAAAGATTGACCATTTCGACCAAAGTTGACTTTTTGGTCAAAGATTGACTTATTGGGTCAATAATTGGTCATTTGGTTAAAAATTAATTATTTTGACCAAAATTGAATTTTTCGTCAAAAGTTGACCCATTGGGTCAATTGGGTTGTCATTAAGTCAGAAATTGACAATTTTGACCAATGTTGTCTTTTTGTCAATAGTTAACCTATTAGATTCGATGGGTTGGTCATTGGATCGGAAAATCGACATTTTGACTCGAACTTGACTTTTTTGTCGAAAGTTGACTATTGGGTCGATGGGGTGGTCATTAGGTCAAAAATCGACTATATTAACCAAAATTGACTTTTGGTCGAAAGTTGACCTCTGTGTCGATGATTGGTCATTATGTTAAGGATTGATCTATTTTGGTAAAGTTAACTTTTTGGTCGAAAGTTGACTATTGGATCAATGGTTTGGTCGTTGGGTCGAGGATTGAACATTTTGACCAAAGTTGACTTTTTGGTCGAGAGATTGACTTATTGGGTCAATAATTGGTCATTATGTCAAAAATTGACTATTTTGGTCAAAAGTTGAGCTCTTGGGTCTGTGGGTTTGTTATTGGGTCAAGGATTTACCATTTTGACCAAAGTTGACCTTTTGGTCAAAAGTTGACCTATTAGGTCAATGGGTTGGTTATTGGGCCAGAACATGACCATTTTAACTGAAGTTGCCTTTTTGGTCAAAAGTTGACCTATTGGGTTAATAGGGTGGTTGTTAGGTTAAAAATTGACTATATTGACCAAAATTAACTTTTTGGTCAAAAGTTGACCTATTGGGTCAATGGGTTGGTCATTAGGTCAACGATTGACCTTTTTGACCAAAAGTTGACTTGTTGGTCAAAAGTTGACTTATTGGGTCAATGGGTTAGTCATTGGGTCAATGATTGACCATTTCGACCAAAGTTGATTTTTTTGTCAGAGATTAAGTTACTGGGTCAATAATTGGTCTTCAGTCAAAAATTGATTATTTTGAGAAAAATAGAATTTTTCGTCAAAAGTTGACAGATTGGGTCAATTGGTTGGTCATTAAGTCAAAAATTAAAAATATTGACCAAAGTTGCCTTTTTTGTCAAAACTTGACTTATTGGGTCAATGGGTTGGTCATTGGATCAGAACTTCACCATTTTGACCATACTTCACTTTTTTGTCAAAAGTTGACCTATTCGGTCAATGGGGTGGTTATTAGGTAAAGATTGAGTATTTTGACCAAAATTGACTTTTTGATCAAAAGTTGACCTATTGGGTCAATGTGTTGGTCATTAGGTCATGGATTGACCATTTTGACCAAATTTTACTTTTTGTTCAAAAGTCGACCTATTTGGTCAATGTGTTGGATATTGGGTCAAGAATTGAGCATTTTGACCAAAATTGGCTTTTTGGTCATTGGTTGAGAAATTAACTATTTTGACCAAAGTGACTTTCTGGTCAAAAGTTGACCTATTGGGTGAATGGCGTGGTCATTAGGTCAAAAATTGACTATTTTGACCAAAATTAATTTTTTTGTCAAAAGTTGAACTATTTGGTAAATGGGATGGTCATTAGGTCAATGATTGACCATTTTGATCAAAGTTGACTTTTTGGTCAGAGATTGACTTATTGGATCAATAATTGGTAATTAGGCCAAAAATTAACTATTTTGACAAAAATTTGCTTTTTGGTCAAATGTTAACTTATTGGGTCAATGAGTTGGTCATTGGGTCAAGGATCGACCGTTTTGACCAAAGTTGACTTTTTGGTCAGATATTGACTGATTTGGTCAATAATTGGTCATTAGGTCAAAAATTAACAATTTTTACCAAAATAAAATTTTTGGTCAAAAGTTGACCCATTGAGTCAACGGGGTGGTCATTGCGTCAGAAATAAACCATTTTGACCAAATTTAACTTTTTGGTCAAAAGTTGACCTTTTGGGTCAATGAGGTGGTCATTAGGTCAAAAATTGATAATTTTGACCAAAATTAACTTTTTGGTCCAAAGTTGACCTATTGGGTCAATGGTTTGGTCATTATGTCAAGAATTGACTATTTTGACCAAATTTGGCTTTTTGGTCTAAGGTTGACCTACTGGACAATGGATTGGTCATTTGGTCAGAATTGACCATTTTGACCAAAGTTAACTTTTTGGTCAAAAGTTGACCTATTGGGTCAATTGGTAGGTCATTACGTAGAAAATTTACTATTTTGACCAAAATTATTTTTTTGATCAAATGTCGATCTTTTGGGTCAGTGGGTTGGTCATTGGGTCAAGGATTTACTATTTTGGCCAAAATTATTTTTTTGGTCAAAAGTTTACCTATTTGGTCAATGGGTTTGTGATAGGGTCAAGGATTGACCATTATGACCAAATTTGACTTTTTGGTCAGAGATTGAGTTATTAGGCCAATAATTGGTCATTAGGTCAAAAATTAACTATTTAGACCAAAATTGACTTTTCTTCAAAAGTTGACCTCTTGGGTAAATAAGTTGGTCATTGGGTCAAGAATTGACCATTTTGACCAAAGTTGACATATTGGTCAAAAGTTGACATATATGGGTTGGTCTTCGGGTCAGAAATTGACCATTTTGATCAAAGTTGACTTTTTAGGTAAAAGTTGACCTATTGGGTCAATGGGTTGCTCATTGGGTCAAGGATTGACCATTTTGACCAAAGTTACTTTTTGGTCAGGGATTGACTTATTGGGTCAATAATTGCTCATTAGGTAAAAAATTGACTATTTTGACCAAAATTATTTTTTGGACAAAAGTTGACCCAATTGGTTACCGGAGTGGTCATTGGGTTAGAAATTGACCATTTTGACCAAAGTTAACTCTTGGTCAAAGTTGACTTATAGGGTCAATAAGGTGGTCATTAGGTCAAAAATTAACTATTCTGACTAAAATTGACTTTTTGGAAAAACGTTGACATTTTAAATCAATGGGTTGGTCATTGGGTCAAGGATTGACCATTTTGACCAAAGTTGATTTTTTGGTCAAAAGTTGATCAATTGGGTCAATGGGTTGGTCATTGGGTCAAGGAATAACAATTTTGACTAAAGTTGACTTTTTTGTCAAAAGTTGACATATTGGGTCAATGAGTTGGTCATCGGGTCAGAAATTGACCATTTTGACCAAAGTTAACTTTTTGGTAAAAAGTTGACCTATCGGGTCAATTGGGAGGTCATTAGGTCAAAAATTGACTACTTTGACCAAAATTGCTTTTTGGTCAGAGATTAACTTATTGGGTCATTGGGTCACGAATTGACCATTTTGACTAAAGTTGACTTTTCAGTCAAAAGTTGACCTATTGGGTCAATCGGTTGGTCATTGGGTTAAGGATTGACCATTTTGACCAAAGATTGACTTATTTGGTCAATAATTGGTCATTAGATCAAAAATTGGCTATTTTAACCAAAATTAATTTTTTGGTCAAAAGTTGACCCATTAGGTCAATGGGTCATAAATTAACCATTTAACCAAAGTTGTCTTTTTAACCAAAAGTTGACCTATTGGGTCAATGGGGTGGTCATTATGTCAAAAAGTGACTATATTAAAAAAAATGACTTTTTAGTCAGAAATTGACCTATTGTGTCAATGGGTTGGTCATTGTGTCAAGGATTGACCATTTTGACTAAAGTTCACTTTTTGGTCAAAAGTTGACCTACTAGGTCAAATAGTTGGTCTTTGGGTCAAGGATTGACCATTTTGACCAAAGTTGACTTTTTAGTCAGAGATTGACTTATTGGGTCTATAATTGGTCATTATGTCAAAAATTGACTATTTTGGTCAAAAGTTGACTATTGGGTCTATGGGTTGGTCATTGAGTCAAGGATTGACCATTTTGACAGAAGTTGATTTTTCGGTCAAAAGTTGACAATGGGTTGGTCATTGGTTCATGGATTGACCATTTTGACCAAAGTTGACTTTTTGGTCAGAGATTGACTTATTAGGTCAATGGGTTGGTCATTGGGTCAGAAATTGACCATTTAAACTAAACATGGCTTTTTGGTCAAAAGTTGAACTATTGAATTAATAGGGTGGTCATTAGTTCAAAAATTGAAAATTTTGACCAAAATTAACTTTTTGGTCAAAAGTTGACCTATTGGGTCATTGGGTTTATTAATGGGTCAAGGATTGACCATTTTAACCAAAGTTAACATTTTGGTAAAAAGTTGACCTATTGGGTCAATGGGTAGGTCATCGGGTTAAGGATTAACCATTTTGATTAAAGTTGACCTTTTTGTCAAAAGTTGACCTATTGGGTCAATTGGTTGGTCATTGGGTCGAGGATTGACCATTTTGACCAATGTTGACTTTTTTGTCAAAAGTTGACCTATTGGGTCAATGAGTTTGGTCAATGAATTGGTGATTGGGTCAAGGATTGACCTTTTTCACCAAAGTTGACATTTAGGTCAACGTGTCAGAAATTAACAATTTTGACCAAATTTGACTTTTTTGTCAAAAGTTGACCATTTGGGTCAATGAGGTGGTCATTAGGTAAAAACTTGACAATTTTGACAAAAATAGACTTTTTGGTCAAAAGTTGTCCTTTTGGGTGAATGAGTTAGTCATTGGTCAAGGATTGAACATTTTGACCAACGTTGAATTTTTTGTCAAAAGTTGACCTATTGGGTCAATGGGTTGATCATTGCGTCAAGGATTTACCATTTTGATGAAAGTTGACTTTTTGGTCAAAAGATGACCTATTGGGTCAATAATTGGTCATTAAGACAAAATTTTACTATTTTAACAAAAATTGACTTTTTGGTCAAAAATTTGATCGAGTCAGTGGTTTGGTCATTGGGTCAAGGATTACTGATTTATACGAAGTTGACTTTTTGGTCGAAAAGTTGACCTGTTTGGTCGATGGGTTGGTCTTTTGGTCGAAAATTGACCATTTTGACCATGGTTGACTTTTTTGTCAGAGATTGATTTGTTGGGTCAATAATTTGTCATTTTGACCAAAATTGACTATTTTGACCAAAATTAACTATTTTGACCAAAATTGACTTTTTATTCAAATGTTGACTTATTGGGTCAATGTGTTGGTCATTGGGTCAAGAATTGAACATTTTGACTAAAGTTGAAATTTTGGTCAAAAGTTGACCTATTGGGTCAGTTGATTGGTCATTGGGTCAAAAATTGACTATTTTGACCAAATTTGACTTTTTAGTCAAAATTTGACCTATTGGGATATTGGGTTTGTCATTGGGTCAAAGATTAAACATTTTGTCCAAAGTTGACTTTTTGGTCAGCGATTGGCTTCTTAGGTCAATAATTGGTCATTAATTCAAAATTTGACTATTTTGACCAAAATTGACTTTTTGGTCAAAAGTTGACCTATTAAGCCAATGGGTTGGTCTATGGGTCGAGGATTGATCATTATGACCAAAGTTGACTTTTTGGTCGAAAGTTGACTTATTGGGTCGATGGGTTGATCATTAAGTCGAAAGTTGACTATTTTTGACCAAAATTGACTTTTTAGTCTAAAGTTGACTTATTAGGTCGATGGGTTGGTCATTGGGTCGAGAATTGATCACTTTGGCCAAAGTTGACTTTTTTATCATTGATTGACTTATTAGGTCAATAATTGGTCATTAGGACAAAAATTTATTACTTTGACCAAAATTAAATTTTTGGTCAAAAGTTGACCCATTGGGTCCATAGGGTGGTAAATTGTTCAGAAATTAACCATTTTGACCAAAGTTGACCTTTTGGTCAATTAGTTGGTAATTGGGTCAAGAATTGATCATTTTGACCGAAGATGACTTTTTAGTCAAAAGTTGATCAATTGGGTCAATGAGTTGGTCATTGGGTAAAAAATTGATCATTTTGACAAAAATTGACTTTTTGGTCAAAAGTTGACCTTTTGGGTCAATGGGTGGTCATTAGGTCGAAAATTGGTATTTTGACCAAAATTGACTTTTTGTCGAAAGTTAACTTGATTAGATCGATGGGTTTGTCTTTGGGTAAAAGGTTGACCATTTTGACCAAAGTTGACTTTTTGGTCGATGATCGACTGTTAGATCGATAATTGGTCATTAGGTGAAAATTGATCATTTTGATCAAAATTGAATTTTTTGGTCAAAAGTTAACCCATTGGGTCAACGGGGTAGTCATTGGGTCAGAAATTGACCATTTTGACCAAAGTTGACTTTTTGGTCAAAAATTAACCTATTTGGTCAATGGGTTGGTAATTGGGTCAAGAATTGACCATTTTGACCGAAGATGACTTTTTGGTTAAGAGTTAATCTATTTGGTCAATGAGTTGGTCATTGGTTAAAAAATTGACCATTTTGACCAAAGTTGGCTTTTTGTCAAAAGTTAACCTATTGGGTAAATAGGTGGTCGTTAGGTCAAAAATTGATTATTTTGACAAAAATTGACTTTTTGGTCAAAAGTTGGCCAATTGGGTCGATGGGTTTGTCTTTGGGTCAAGGAATGACCATTTTGACCAAAGTTAAAATTTTGGTCAGAGATTGACATATTGGGTCAACAATTGGTCATTAGGTCAAAAATTTACTATTTCAACCAAAATTGAATTTTTTGTCAAAAGTTAATGCATTGGGTCAACGGGGTGGTCATCGGGTCAAAAATTGACCATTTTGACCAAAGTTGAATTTTTGGTAAAAGTTGACTTTATTTGAGTCGATGAGTCGATAATTAGGTCCCATTTTGACCAAGGATGACTTTTTAGTCGAAGATGAACTGTTAGGTCGATGGGTTGGTCATTAGGTTAAGAATTGACCATTTTGACGAAAGTTGTCTTTTTTAATCGAAAGTAGACTATTGGGTCGATGGGTGGTCATTAGGTCGAAAATTCGCTATTTTGACTAAAATTGACTTTTTGTCGAAAGTTTACTATCGGGTCAACGAGGTTTGTCATTAGGTCGAGAGTTGACCATTTCGACCAAAGTTGACTTTTTAGTCGAGAGATTGACTTATTAGATCGATATGTAGGTCATTAATTCGAAGTTGACTTATTTTGACCGAAATTGATTTCTAGTCAAAAGTTGACTATTAGTCGATAGTCATTGGGTCGGGATTGATCATTTTGGTCGAAGTTGACTTTTTGGTCGAAAGTTGACTGTTAAGTCAATGGGTTGGTCATTGGGTCAAGGATTGACCATTTTGACCAAAGTTGACTTTTTGGTCAGAGATTGGCTTCTTTGGGTGAATAGTTGGTCATTAGGTCAAAATTTGACTATTTTGAACAAAATTGAGTTTTTTGTCAAAAGTTGACCGTTAGATATCGATGGTCATGTAAGTAAAAGATTGATTATTTTGACGAACATTGACTTTTTGGTCGAAAAGTTGAGCTATTGGAGTCGATTGGTTGGTCGATGGGTCAAGGATTGTCCATTTTGACGAAGTTGACTTTTTGGTCGAAATTGGTCATTAGGTCGAAGTTGATTATTTTCACCGAAAATTGAATTTTGGTGAGATTAACCCGTTCAGTGTGAGCAACTATTAAGGTCGGGAAATTGACCATTTTGACCAAAGATGATTTGTTGGTCGAAGTTTATTTTGACGAAATTGAATTTTTGGTCAAAGTTAACTCCATCGAGTAAAGCGGAATTAGTCATTGCGTCGAAATCCATGTTGACCAAAGTTGAGTTTTTGATCAAAAGTTGACCTATTTGGTTAATAAGTTCGTAATTAGGTTAAGAATTGACAATTTTGACCAAGGTTGACTTTTTGGTCAATAGTTGACCCATTGGGTCAATGGGTTGGTCATTGGGTTAAAATTTGACAATTCTGACCAAAGTTAACTTTTTGGTCAAAAGAATGGGTGGTCAATATGTCAAAAATTGACTATTTTGACCAAAATCGACTTTTTGGTCAAAAGTTCACTTATCGGGTCAATGGGTTTGTCATTAGGTCAAGGATTGACCATTTTGACCAAAGTTAACTTTTTATCAGTGATTGACTTATTGGGTCGATATATCGTCATTAATTAAAAATTGATTATTTTTGGTCATCGGATCGAAAATTGACTATTTTGACCCAAAATAAATTTTGGGTTAAAAGTTGACTTATTGGCTCAACATGGTTGTCATTGGGTCAGAAATTGAACTTTTTGACCAAAGTTGACTTTTTGGTCCAAAGTTGACCTATTTGGTCAATGAGTTGGTAATTAGTCGAAAATTGACCATTTTAACGAAGATGACTTTTTGGTCGAAAGTTGATATATTTGGTCGATGGGTTTGTCATTAGATTAAAGTTGACCATTTTGACAAAAGTTGACTTTTGGTCAAAAGTTGAACTATTTGGTCGATGGGTAGTGATTGATCGAAATTGATATATTTGACCAAAATTAGCTATTTTGTCGAAAAGTTGACCTGTTGGGTCGATGAGTTTGTTATTGGGTCAGGATTGATTATTTTGACTGAAAGTTGACTTTTTGGTCGAGTTGACTTTTGGGGTTAATAATTGGTCATTAGGTCGAAAATTGATGATTTTGACATAAAGTGAATTTTTGTCGAAAAGTTAACCATTAGGTCGACAGGAATTAGTCATTACGTCAGAAATTGTCCATTTTGACCAAAGTTGACTTTTTGGTCAAAAGTTGACCTATCGGGTCAATAAGTTGGTAATTTGGTTAAGAATTGTCCATTTTGACCAAAGATGACTTTTTGGTAAAAGTTGACCTATTAGATTGAAGAGTGGTCATTGGGTAAAAAATTGACAATTTTGACGAAGTTTACTTACTGGTCAAAAGTTAGCCTATTAGATCGAGTGAGACATCATTAAATCAAATTAGCTATTTTGACGAAATTAGCTATTTTGACCAAAATTAACAATTTGGTCAAAAGTTGACTATTGGGTCGATGGGTTGGTCATTAGGTCGAGGATTGACCAAATTACCAAAGTGACTTTTTGGTCGAGATTGACTTATTAGGTCGATATTTGGTCATTAGGTCGAAAAATTGATTATTTGATCGAAAGTTGACTGTCGGGTCATTTGGTCGAATGTTGACCTATTAGGTTAATGGGTTGGTCATGGAGTCAAGGATTGACCATTTTGACCAAAGTTGTCTTTTGGTCAAAAGACGACCTTTTTAGGTCAATGAGGCGGTCAATAGGTCAAAATTTGACAATTTTAAGCAAAATTGAATTTTTGGTTAAAAGTTGACCTATTTGGTCAATGGGTTAGTCATTGGGTCAACGATTAACCTTTTTCACCAAAGTTGACATTTAGGTCAATGTGTCAGAAATTGACCATTTTGACCAAATTTGACTTTTTGGTCAAAAGTTGACCTTTTGGGTCAATGAGGTGGTCATTAGGTAAAAAATTGACAATTTTGACCAAAATTGACTTTTTGGTCAATAGTTGTCCTTTTAGGTGAATGAGTTGGTCATTGGGCCAAGGATTGACCATTTTGACCAAAGTTGAATTTCTGGTCAAAAGTTGACCTATTGGGTCAATGGGTTGGTCTTTGGGTCAAGGATTGACCATTTTGATGAAAGTTGACTATTTGGCCAAAGATGGCCTATTGGGTCAATAATTGGTCATTAAGAAAAAATTTTACTATTTTATCAAAATTTGACTTTTTGGTCAAAAATTTGATCTAATGGGTCAGTGGTTTAGTCATTGGGTCAAGGATTTACAATTTTGACGAAGTTGACTTTTTTGGTCAAAAGTTGACATATTGGGTCAATGGGTTGGTCTTTGGGTCAAAAATTGACCAATTTGACCAAAGTTAACTTTTTGGTCAGAGATTGATTTATTGGGTCAATAATTGGTCATTATGTCAAAAATTGACTATTTTGACCAAAACTGATTATTTTGACCAAAATTGACTTTTTATTCAAATATTGACTTATTGGGTTAATGTGTTGGTCATTGGGTCAAGAATTGACCATTTTGACCAAAGTTGACTTTTTGGTCAAAAGTTGACCTATTGAGTCAATGGATTGGTCATTGGATAAAAAATTGACTATTTTGACCAAAGTTCACTTTTTGGTCAAATGTTGACCTATTGGGATAATGGGTTTGTCGTTGGGTCAAAGATTAACCATTTTGACTTTTTTGGTCAGCGATTGGCTTACTGGGTCAATAATTGGTCATTAATTCAAAATTTGACTATGACCAAGATTAACTTTTTGGTTAAAAGTTGACCTATTAAGCCAATGGGTTGGTCTTTGGGTCATGGATTGATCATTTTGACCAAAGTTGACTTTTTGGTCAAAAGTTGACTTATTGGGTCAATGGGTTGATCATTAGGTCAAGGATTGACTATTTTGACCAAAATTGACTTTTTGGTCTAAAGTTGGCCTATTGGGTCATGTTGACCTCATTTTTGATGAGGTCTTCTCTTCCCTCTTTAGTGTTTAGGATCTAGCCTTAGGTTTTTCCTTTGACTATCTTAGAGGACTAGAATTGGGACACATCCCTTAGAAATTTAAACCACTTCTTGTCTCCCTGCAAACCCCTCGAAGCTTGATTGTAGACCCCTAATCACCTGAGGGTTGAGATCGAATGTGGAGGTTTAAAGGATGAGTTCCACTGATAGGACTCTTTGGCACTTAGGACACCACCAGGTGGCACAGTACAGTGAGGGTTGACTTACACACTCACTACACTCACACTCTACACTCTCACACACACAATCCAAATCCTAAAACCACACCTATACCCGACTTGACTCCACGACTCATGTAGGTAATTCATATGGATGGACCTTAACCCCAAGCCACATGGCAAGAGGGTTAGGAACAACATAGTGAATGCCTCCGATGAGTCCTCTCATTGCTCAAATGGGCTTAATATGGCTTCATGGCTCAATCAAAGTGATTCCATTTCACTCACGAGTTGATCAATCTTCATTCTTCCAAAATTTCAATTTTTGACCTCGAGGACCCTACACCCATCAAACCTACCAAAAGCCGCTGAAATTGCCAAAATTTCCAAAATCTCCAAATTACCCAAAATTCCTCAAGATCAATCCTAAACATTTTCCCCCACTCAAATTGACTATCTCCAGCCAAAAATACCAAAATTTCTAAAAATACCCCCAATACCCTCCAAATTACCAAAATGCCCCTCTTGACCCAAAATTCCATAAATTCAGAAAATTCCCAGAAAATTCCAAAAAATCCCAAATATTCCCAATTTCATTTTGTCCAACTACACCATGGGCCAATTTTGTCAATTTACCCTTCTTTTACTAAACCCCCAATTTAGCCCATTTTAAACCCAAATGAACCCAATGTCAAACCAAATCACCCCAATTGACCTCAATTTTGGTCCAATTCAATTCTAAACTTCAATTCAATATCCCCGATATCAATCTAGACCAAATTAAAGCCCGATTTGATTGACATTTGAATCCAATTTCATTTTTAAGCTTAAGGCCCGATTTTGACCCATGACACTAAACCTACCTCGAAACCAACCCAATTCAATCCCAATTTGACTCAAATCTTTTCTAAAACCTTCCTAGCATCCCCACAAACAAAACACTAACATGATTTGCCCAAAATTTGGACCCAAACCTTACTTAAATTCAACCCAAACCCAAAATTCCCTAAATGGGCCTACACCCCAAACCTAACCCAAATGGGCCCAAATCCCAAAATAAAAACCCAACCAAAGTTGAAACCTATTTGCAACACCCCCATAAACATTTCCCAACATTAATTTTACATCAATTTCAACCCTAGCCCAACATTGGGCCAAATTAGCCAAATTTGACTTATGTTGGCCCCTTTACCAAAGAAGCCCAAATCCAACCCAATTCAAACCCAAACCACCTCAAACTTGCTTCAAATCAATCATGGCACATCCCTAAGATAAACCCAACATTTTTTTGGCCCAATCCTTCACAAAATTCCCATCCATAAATTTATTTTCAAACCTAAGGCCCACTTCCTTAAGCCTTCCTAAAAAAGCCCACTCCTAAAATAATTTCGAAAGGCCCAATTTGACTCTAATGCCCACATGACACTACACTTCATCATCCATTCCAATTAAAACCTTCCTAACTTTCAAATGCATCATCAAACCATTCCAAATCAAACCTCATGACAACTCTCACCAAAATGCCAAAAATCACAAAATCCTTCCTCATGAAAGTTGACTTAACTTTTCCCAAGCCGAATGGAGCCATGAAGCCATGCATGAGCCACATAGGAGCCATGAAAGCCTTGGACACCTCAACATACCTAAGATGGCAAGAGGAGGAGGCTCTTTCCATATTCCCTTAAGGAGATTAGCTACTTCCATGATTCCACTAAACCTTGCTTAAACTTAATTGTACTTGGATGGTGACCCTTCCCACACTAATTAGGTCGACCTAAACCACTTTCTCTTCGACCCAAACTAGCCATGGGGAGGTGCACCTAGCCCGATCCATGCATTTGACCAAACTTAGCCAAAATACACCCTTAACCCATTCCACTTTGATTCAAACACTTTACACATGGCCATTGCCGATTCACTACACTAAACCCGAGCCACCGAGACCTCCGACCACGAGGGTGACCCACGCCGCCGGCCGGCCCACAGAGCCGCCGGAAAACACCACACCCGAGAGCTCCCATGTGAGCCCGAAGCTTGGAATTCTCACTGCTTGAGTTGCCCCATGCCCGATGGCCACCATGGATGTTCTTCTCCTCACCGAGCAGGCGATCCCGAGCCCTAACTCCCCACAGGAGAGCCTCCGAGCCGGCTCTGCTTCAAACCCCACTCTCTCGGCCATGGGAGAGGTGCTAAAACAAATCACACGAAACTTGCGCAAAATCATTCCGGACTCTTCCCCACACGGAGAACTAGATCCCGATTGAAATCCCCCTGCCATTTCCTCTCTGCGAGGCTCGATTTCGGAGTTGAAATTCGAAGCCAGCAGGACACTTCACTACGGTGAGCCAATCTCCAAATTGATTGGTCCTACACCTTCACTCGGACTAAGAGGAGAAGTTCCCCGGTGAAAGCCCCCTCTCCGGGCCACCCGAGTTGCTCCGGCCTCCAAGCTTTATGATCGAGTGTGGTCACTTTTGTACACTGAGCGATTCATGCGGCCAAGGGACTTCATGCTGGAGCTTGCTTGGACCCGATCGAATGTGACACAACTCTCGGATCGAAGCTTCACTTCTGCGAGCAAAGGTATGAGCTCTCTCTTCTTCCCGAGCTTCTGAACATTCTCCATTTCAAATGCCTCAATTTCAATGCATGATCACCGTATAGGTGTATTCGTCTCTTCAAGATGAATCCATAGAGCACAAGAACACAAAAATCAATTAAGTATTGAGTGAGATCTTAGGGTTTTAGTGTGGACGGTCACGGGTTCACACCAGTCGTAGACGATGACTGGGAGCCGTCGGATAGAGTGTGTATCGAGCGGACGGTCGGGATCGAGCCGGACAGCGCGATGGTACATGAACCGCGGGCCCCTAGAGCACTGATTCGGATGGCGGCGTCGAACCAGAAAGCGCCGCGTGGCTCTTCGGAGATGCTAACGATGACGCGGCGCCGATTCGGATAAGTAGAAAAATAGGATTTTATGGATTTATTTAATTACCAGAACTTAGAAAATCCATAACTTTGTGTAGAAAAATCCTAAAAATAAAATAAAAATACCCTCTTGCTCAGTGAACGAGAGGAGAAAAATGTGGAAAAGAAATCGAGTCATTTCATCGAGTATTTTATTTTTAATAATTTATTTACTCTCTGAACAATTTCAATTCTCCATGCATATAGGAAATTCACCATGGCATGAGACCATAGGGCTTTTAAAGCCTACTAAACTTGGGAACATTCCTGAATTTTCCAAGGTCGAGAGCCATCCACTATGAGAAGTCATTGATTTTTCAATTGCATGTTACTGTTTTTGAGTATTTTAATTCCAATAATTAGCATGTTGAGAAATAAATTCTAGGGAAATTTGGTGATGTTTCTTATGACAAGAGGAACCTAGGAAAAATAAGTTTTGAGTTAATTCACTTGGAATAACCCTAATTGGTCTAAACACCCAAAATTGAACTTTAATTAATTAGGGTTAACTATACATCAAATTAACTTGAAAACAATTCTCCACTGATCTTTAGGATCAGAGGAACATCACATAAAAATTTGAAATCAGTTGGACTTGATTAACCCCACCAAATGGGTTGATTAAGCCTCTTAAGCAAAATGGGTAAAATTAAACTTTAAAAAATCATAACTCACAAAATACTTTTCAAAAATTCACAAAAATGGTTTTGGAGCTTCTCTGATATCAGAGGAACTTAGGAAAATTAAAGTTGTAATTTTCTAAAAAAAGTTGATTTTTATCATTATTTTAATAATTTTAATAATTAAAAAATAATAAAAATCATAAAAATATAAAAAATTACCAAAATGTCACATTTTGAATTCTAATTACTTAGGAACAAACCAAATATTTTTCTTAAGTCCCTAGGATAAGATATAGAATTTTAAAGGCTTAATGTAATTTTTAATATTAAAAAATGTATTTTCCAGCCTTTTCACTAAAATAATTCTAATAAATCAAAGAAAAATCAGAAAAATACAAAATTTATTTCTCTGAACTCCTTGAGGTTAGAGAGATTTAAGAAAAATATAAAATCCTTTTTTCAACTTTAATTTTATTTTAAAATTAATTAATACTCCAAAAATCAAAATAATTCTAATAAATAAAATATAATTCAAAAAATCACCAAAATTGGTCCAAATAGTCCTCTGGCCATTAGAAATATCCCATAATTTTCTTAAGGACAGAAACATTTCCTTGGTTATGTTATTGAATTTTCCTTGAAATCCCCAATTTTCCATTAAAAATAATTACATTAATAAATTAAAAAACAGAAAAATCACATTTTCTCCTCTAAAGGCTTAATTGACATGTAAGAGAGGTTACATAAAAATTTCAAGTTCATTTGAGCTTAATTTAGTGAGTTATAGAATTATTAAGCTTGAAGGGCAAAATGGTAATTAAAATTTCAACCTTTAATTAAAATTTTAGGATTAATCAAAAAGGGGAGGGTAAAATATTTGATTTTAAACTGATTTTGGATGATTGAAACTTAAATGATTGAGGGTAGAAACCTACTAACCATTTAAAACAAAAATAATTAAAATAAACTTTAATTAATTAATTAATTAAAATTTTGGGAAAATGATGGAAATTGGAATTATTGAAGTAGGGATATTATTAAGAGGATATTTATTCTTTAATTTAAAAATCCCTAAATAAATCACTTCAATAATACTTAATTCTTAATAAAAAAAATTAAAAAAATTAAAATAATAATCCAAATTAAAATTAAATTAAAATTAAATTAAATTAAATTAAAATTAAAATTAAATTAAAATTAAATTAAAATTAAATTAAATTTAAATTTAAATTAAATTAAATTAAATTAAATTAAAATCAAAATTAAATTAAAATTAAATTAAATTAAATTAAATTAAATTAAATTAAAATTAAAATTAAATTAACTTAAATTAAAATTAAATTAACTTAAATTAAAATTAAATTAAATCAAATTAAATTAAATTAAATTAAATTAAATTAAAATCAAATCAAATTAAATTAAAATTAAATTAAATTGAATTAAAATTAAATTGAATTAAATCAAATTAAAATAATTCAATAACAAACCTAAATGAAATCATTAAGAATTAAATCTAAAATAACTTGAACACTATTCTAAACTTAAACTAATTTTATTATAATTAAGTCGAAATTAAAATTAAATCATTAAGTTTAAATCATTAAAATACCTAATAAGTTGATTTGCCCTTTTAAAGCTTTTATTATTATAACTCTTAAATGAGGTATCAAGTGAAGAGTTACTTCACTTATAGGATATTCGAATGTCCTAGATTCATCGAGCGAAGAGAACAAAACTTAAACTCCCGGATGATTAATTCACTTGTATAATTAAACTCCCTTGGACTTAAAACAATCCTAGAGATATTGAAAAGATGTTTAAGACTCGTCTTAAGCACTTCCTCAATATGATAGGATGTTTATAAGAACAATTGAACTTAATTGTTCTTTGATGAAGAAAATCATCCTTAAACCAAAATACAAGAACCTAGACGTCATAGGAGATGACTAGCTATAGGATTAGGACTTTGGTAGACAACCAAAACCTTTCCCTTAGCTTTACTTAGGTACTTGTTGAAATATTTAAATGCCTTAACATGTGTTTTAAGTGCAGCTTGGGATGACGGGAAGACCCTCTAGGTACGCTTTTATTTTATTGCAATTTACTTTATTGCAATGCACTTTACTTTTCTTGCATGATAAACAATTGCTGCATGAAAACCAAAACCTTTAGGATAGTCCTTGAACTGAAACCAAAAATAAATTAAAAGTCATTACAAGATAAAAATTACCGCCACAACATTTCAAAATATAAAACAACTCAAAATTTAATCACAAACAGAACAACCAAAACCACAATTGCAACTAAATTAAAACGTCTCGTTGAATGATCGGGAATACCTCGGATGATGTAACCCACGTGTTGCTAACGGGATTTCCCACGGTCTAAATGAAAGTGTGGAACTCATTCAGTTGAGTTTAGTAAATTCATCTGGACTAAGTGAATTCGATGAAAATAACGGTGGCGGGATGACGGAACCTTGGGATCTTAATCGGTTCTGTTTAAACAACTTTAAGATTTGTTTTAATTAAAATATTAAAAACACTTGGATTTTAAGATTCTCTCTAAACCAAAACACTTCTCTCATCTCCTGATTTATGACTTCTAAAACTAAACCGGCAACAACAAGGAGCTCGGAGCATGGTGGGCAGCTCGGCCATCGTCATCAGCAAAACTCAACTCTACTTCAACAAAACATTTCTTAGAATTAAACAACAAAACCATAGGATTTCGAGGTAGTTTGCCTAGTGCAACATAAATCCTCAACTCTTCGTTAGGCGTTTGCATAATAATGTTATGTAAATTAAGCCCTAACTGGTCTTAGGACTCCGAGGTAGTCGTTTGGTACGACATAAACCCTCACATCTTGAAGGCTATTTGCATGACTGTGTCATACAAATATAAGTCCTAATTAATTAAAATTGGCAAGATTGAAATATCAGATAATTTTAGGATTTTCTTAAATCCGAGCCAAACAATAGGATAGTTTGGGAAGTTGCCAAGATTCCTCTTGATCCTCAGCTTCTCCTACTTCTCTTCCTTTGGATTCTCAAAATAAACTGTTCTGAATTTGAGCTAATCCACTATTGAAAATTCCAAAATTCAAATCCTTTGAAAACCTTAAACTTTGTAATTCTTGAGAGCAAAACCATCGATCATTATCGAGAGTTTTCTTAAATGATTCCGTCATTTAAGATGTAATTAACTATAGGGGCTTGCCCTTATAGGGAACTTTAAGAACCCATGTAATATAAACCACAGCTTAATTTCTTTGTATTAAGCGGGGGAACTTGTCGGCTTATAAAATTGGTTCGCGGACCAAACGGATGTCACAAATCTTCTAATTTATTTAATCGAGCCCCATCGTCAAGCTGTGTGTCTATTCTTCGGATAGATACACGGTTTGTGATGCGGTGCTCGTTTGTATAAACTATTCGGGATGTGAGATCAGTTTGATTTAATATCTTAAAATTTTCAAATTTAAAATTATTTTCAAAATCAAATACTACTTTTCAAATTATATATTTAAATTAAATTAAAAATTCGCCGAGCAACTACGTAGGCGACCCCTTTGCAAAACACATAACCTAAAAATATGCCGACAGGTCAATGGGTTGGTCATTGGGTAAAGGTTGACCATTTTGGCCAATATTGACTTTTTTGTCATTGATTGACTTATTGGGTCAATAATTGGTCATTAGGACAAAAATTAATTATTTTGACCAAAATTAAATTTTTGGTCAAAAGTTGACCCATTGGGTCCACGGGGTGGTCATTGGCTCAGAAATTGACCAATTTTTCCAAAGTTGACCTTTTGGTCAAAAGTTGACCTATTTGGTCAATGAGTTGGTAATTGGGTCAAGAATTGACCATTTTGACCGAAGATGACTTTTTAGTCAAAAGTTGATCTATTGGGTCAATGAGTTGGTCATTGGGTAAAAAATTGACCATTTTGACCAAAGTTCACTTTTTGGTCAAAAGTTGACCTATTGAGTCAACGGGTGGTCAATAGGTCAAAATTGACTATTTTGACCAAAATTGACTTTTTGGTCAAAAGTTAACCTATTGGGTCAATGGGTTTATCTTTGGGTAAAAGGTTGGCCATTTTGACTAAAGTTAACTTTTTGGTCAGAGATTGACTTATTGGGTCAATAATTGGTCATTTGATCAAAAATTGACTATTTTGATCAAAATTGAATTTTTAGTCAAAAGTTAACCCATTGGGTCAATAGGGTGGTCATTGGGTCAGAAATTAATCATTTTGATCGAAGTTGACTTTTTGGTCAAGAGTTGACCTATTTGGTCAATGGTTTGGTAATTGGGTCAAGAATTGACCATTTTGATCGAAGATGACTTTTTGGTCAAGAATTAATCTAGAGGTCAATAACTTGGTCATTGGTTAAAAAATTGACCATTTTGACCAAAGTTGGCTTTTTGTCAAAAGTTAACCTATTGGGTAAATGGGTGGTTGTTAGGTCAAAAATTGATTAATTTGACCAAAATTGACTTTTTAGTCAAAAGTTGACCAATTGGGTCAATGGGTTTGTCTATGGGTCAAGGAATGACCATTTTGACCAAAGTTAACTTTTTGGTCAGAGATTGACATATTGACCAAAAAGTTGACTTTGGTCATTGGGTCGAGGATTGACAATTTTGACCAAAGTTGACTTTTTGGTCAAAAGTTGACCTATTGAGTCAATGGGTTGGTCATTGGGTCAAGGATTGATCATTTTGACTAAAGTTGACTTTTTGGTTAAAATTTGACCTATTGGATCAATGTGTTTGTCATTGGGTCAAAAATTGTCCATTTTGACCAAAGTTGACTTTTGGTCAAAAGTTGACTTATTTGGTCAATGGGGTGGTCTATAGGTCAAAAATTGACTATATTGACCAAAATTGACTTTTTGGTCAAAAGTTGACTTATCGTGTCAATGGGTTCGTCATTGTGTCAAGCATTCAGTATTTTGACTAAAGTTCACTTTTTGGTCAAAGGTTAACCTATTGGGTCAATGGGTTGGTCATTGGGTCAAGGATTGAGCAATTTAACTAAAGTTGACTTTTTGGAAAGAGATTGACTTATTAGTTCAATAATTGGTTATTATGTCAGAAGCTGACTATTTTGGTCAAAAGTTGACCTATTGGGTCCATCGGTTTGTTATTGGGTCAAGGATTGACCATTTTGACCAAAGTTGACTTTTTGGTCAAAAGCTGACCTATCGGGTTAATGTGTTGGTCATTAGGTCAGAAATTGACCATTTTACCCAAACTTCATGTTTTAGTCAAAAGTTGTCTTATTGGGTTACTGGGGTGGTCATTAGGTCAAAAATTGTCTCTTTTGATAAAAATTAACTTTTTAGTCAAAAGTTAGCCTATTGGGCCAATGGGTTGGTCATTGAGTTAAGGATTGACCATTTTGACAAAAGTTGTCTTTTTTGTCAGTGATTGGTTTAGTGGGTCAACAATTGGTCATTAAGTCAAAAATTGACTATTTCGTGAAAAGATGACCTCTCGGGTCATTTACCCAAAAGTTGACCTATTGGGTCAATTGGTTGGTCATGGGGTTAAGGATTGCCAATTTTGACCAAAATTGTCTTTTTGGTCAAATGTCGACCTATTTAGGTCAATGAGGCGGTCATTAGGTCAAAAATTGACAATTTTAAGCAAAATTGATTTTTTGGTCAAAAGTTGACCTATTTGGTCAATGGGTTGGTCATTCGGTCAAGGATTGACCTTTTTCACAAAAGTTGACATTTAGGTCATTGCGTCAAAGTTGACCGTTTTGACCAAATTTGAGTTTCTTGTCAAAAGTTGACCTTTTGGGTCAATGAGGTGGTCATTAGGTGAAAAATTGATAATTTTGTCCAAAATTGACATTTTGGTCAAAAGTTGTCCTTTTGGGTGAACAGGTTGGTCATTGAGTCAAGGATTGACCATTTTGACCAAAGTTAACATTTTGGTCAAAAGTTGACCTAATGGGTCAATGGGTTGGTCATTGGGTCAAGAATTGACCTTTTTTATGATAGTTTACTTTTTGGTCAAAAGTTGACTAATTGGGTCAATAATTGGTCATTAAGATAAAAATTTACTATTTTAACAAAAATTGACTTTTTGGTAAAAAATTTGGTCTATTGGGTCAGTGGGTTGGTAATTGGGTCAAGGATTTACCATTTTGACGAAGTTGACTTTTTTGGTCAAAAGTTAACGTATTGGGTCAATGGGTTGGTTATTGCATCAAAAATTGACCATTTTGACCAAAGTTGACTTTTTGGTCAGAGATTGACTTATTGGGTCAATAACAACCTGAGATGCAAGATTTGTAGTCGCATCTGTATCATGAACATTAGCTATATTTTTAGGATTTACCCTTGTAGAGGGCCATTGAAATTTATTTGAAGCCATTTCTTCCCTTGATGCATATGCTTCATCAAATGATTTTGACATTAATGAACCAACATCATCAGCATTAATAATGGACCTAAGGGAACCTATAACCCATTATAAAAAGTAGCTATTTTGACCAAAATTGACTTTTTGTTCAAATGTTGACTTATTGGGTCAATGTGTTGGTCATTGGGTCAAGAATTGATCATTTTGACCAAAATAGACTTTTTGTCAAAAGTTGAGCTATTGGGTCAATGGGTTAGTCATTGTGTCAAAAATTGACTATTTTGATCAAAGTTGACTTTTTGATAAAAAGTTGACATATTGGGACAATGGATTTGTCATTGGTTCAAAGATTAACCATTTTGAACAAAGTTGACTTTTTGGTCAGAGATTGGCTTACTAGGTCAATAATTGGTCATTAATTCAAAATTTGACTATTTTGACCAAAATTGACTTTTTTGGTCAAAAGTTGACCTATTAAGCCAATATGTTGGTCATTAAGTCAAGGATTGATCATTTTGACTAAAGTTGACTTTTTGGTCAAAAGTTGACCTATTTGGTCAATGGGTTGGTCATTAGGTCAAGGATTCACTATCTTGACCAAAATTGACATTTTGGTTAAAAGTTGACCTATTGGGTCAATCGGTTGGTCATTGGGTCAAGGATTGACCATTTTCACCAAAGTTGACTTTTCGGTCTAAAGTTGACCTATTGGGTTAATGGGATGGTCATTGGGTCAAGGATTGACCATTTTGGCCAAAGTTGACTTTTTTGTAATTGATTGACTTATTGGGTCAATAATTGGTCATTAGGACAAAATTTGATTATTTTGACCAAAATAAAATTGGTTCAGACATTGACCATTTTGACCAAAGTTGACCTTTTGGTCAAAAGTTGACCTATTTGGTCAATGAGATGGTAATTGGGTCAAGAATTGACCATTTTGACCGAAGATGACTTTTTGGTCAAAAGTTGATCTATAGGGTCAATGAGTTGGTCAATGGGTAAAAAATTGACCATTTTGACCAAAGTTGACTTTTTGGTCAAAAGTTGACCTATTGGGTCAATGGGTGGTCATTAGGTCAAAAATTGACTCTTTTGACTAAAATTGACTTTTTAGTGAAAAGTTGACCTATTGGGTCAATGGGTTTACCTTTAAGTCAAGGGTTGACCATTTTGACCAAAGTTGACTTTTTGGTCAGAGATTGACTTATTGGGTCAATAATTGGTCATTAGGTCAAAAATTGATTATTTTTACCAAAATTGAATTTTTGGTCAAAAGTTAACTCATTGAGTGAACGAGGTGGTGATTGGGTCGGAAATTGACCATTTTCACCAAAGTTGACTTTTTGGTCAAAAGTTGACCTATTTGGTCAATGGGTTGGTAATTGGGTCAAAAATTGACCATTTTGACCGAAGATGACTTTTTTGCTCCAAAGTTCAGCTATTGGGTCAATGAGTTGGTCATTGGCTAAAAAATTGACCATTTTAACAAAAGTTGGCCTTTTGATCAAAGGTTGACCTATTGGGTAAATGGGTGGTCATTAGGTCAAAATTTGACAATTTTAACGAAAATTGACTTTTTGGTCAAAAGTTGACTAATTGGGTCAATGGGTTTGTCTTTGGGTTAAGGAATGACCATTTTGACTAAAGTTATCTTTTTGGTCAGAGATTGACTTATTGGGTCAATAATTGGTCATTAGGTCAAAAATTGACTCTTTCGACCAAAATTGAATTTTGGTCAAAAGTTAACCCATTGGGTCAACAGGGTGGTCATTGGGTCAGAAATTGTCCATTATGACCAAAGTTGACTTTTCAGTCAAAAGTTGACCTATTTGGTCATTGAGTTGGTAATTGGGTCATAAATTGACCATTTTGACCAAGGATGAATTTTTAGTCAAAAGATGACATATTAGGTCAATGGGTTAAAAATTGACCATTTTGACAAAAGTTGACTTTTTGGTCAAAAGTTGACCTATTAAGTCAAAGGGTGGTCATTCGGTCAAAAATTGACTATTATTACTAAAATTGACTTTTTGGTCAAAAGTTGACCTATTGGGTCAATGTGTTTGTCATTGGGTCAAGGATTGGCAATTTTGACCAAAGTTAACTTTTTGGTTAGAGATTGACTTATTGGGTCAATAATTGGTCATTAATTTAAAAATTGACTATACTGACCAAAATTGACTTTTTGGTCAAAAGTTGACCTATTATGCCAATGGGTTGGACATTGGGTTAAGGATTGACCATTTGACCAAAGTTGACTTTCTTGTCATAATTGGTCATTAGGTTAAAAATTGACTATTTTGACCAAAATTTTATTTTTGGCCAAAAGTTAACCCATTGGGTACACGGGGAGGTCATTGGGTCAGAAATTGACCATTTTGACCAAAGTTGTCTTTTTGGTCAAAAGTTCACTTATTTGGTCAATGAGTTGGTAATTAGGTCAAGAATTGACCATTTTGACCAAAGTTGACTTTTTTGGTCAAAAGTTGATCTATTGGGTAAATGGGTTGGTCATTGGGTCAAAAATTGACCATTTTGACCAAAGTTGACTTTTTGGTCAAAAGTTGACCTATTGGGCCAATGGGTGGTCATTAGGTCAAAAATTGACAATTTTCACCAAAATTGACTTTTTCGTCAAAAGCTGACTTATTGGGGCAATGCGTTTGTCATTGGATCATGGATTGACCATTATGACCAAAGTTGACTTTTTGGTCAGAAATTGACTTATTGGATCAATAATTGGTCATTAATTTAAAAATTGACTATTTTAACCAAAATTGACTTTTTGGTCAAAAGTTGACTTATTAGGCCAATGGGTTGGTCATTGGGTCAAGGATTGATCATTTTGACATAAGTTAACTTTTTGGTCGATAGTCGACCTATTTGGTCAATGATTGACCATTTTGACCAAAGTTGACTTTTTAGTTAAAGATTAGCATTAGGTCAAAAATTGACTATTTTGACCAAAATTGACTTTTTGGCCAAAGGTGTCACTATTGGGTCAATGGGTTGATCATTGGGTCAAGGATTGATCATTTTGACTAAAGTTGCCTATTTGGTCAAAAGTTGACCTATTTTGGTCAATGAGGCGGTCATTAGGTCAAAAATTGACAATGTTGAGCAAAATTGACTTTTTGGTCAAAAGTTAACATATTGGGTCAATGTTTTGGTCATTGAGTCGAGGCTTAACCATTTTGGCGAAGTTGACTTTTTAGTCGAAAGTTGAAAAATTATGTCAATGGGTTGGTCATTGGATCAAGGATTGACCAGTTTCACCAAAGTTGACATTTAGGTCATTGTGTTAGAAACTGACAATTTTGACCAAATTTGTCTTTTTTTTTCTAAAGTTGACATTCTGGGTCAATGAAGTGGTCATTAGGTCAAAAATTGGCAATTTTAACCAAAATTTACTTTTTGGTCAAAAGTTGTCTTTTTGGGTCAATGAGTTAGTCATTGGGTCAAGGATTGACCATTTTGACCAAAGATAACTTTTTGGTCAAAAGTTGACCTATTGGGTGAATGGGTTTGTCATTGGGTCAAGGATTGACCATTTTGACTAAAGTTGACTTTTTGGTCAAAAGTTGACCTATTGGGTCAATAATTAGTTATTAAGTCAAAAATTTATTATTTTGACCAAAATTTAGTTTTTGGTCAAAAGTCAATCTTTTTGGTCAATAGGTTGGTCAATAGGTCAAGGACTGACCATTTTAACCATAGTTGTCATTTCAGTTAAAAGTTGACCTATTGGGTCAATGGGTTTGTCATTGGGTAAAGGATTGACCCTTATGATCAACGTAGTCTTTTTGGTCAGAGATTGACTTATTGGGTTAATAATTGGTCATTATGTTAAAAATTGACTATTTTTACCCAAATTGACTTTTTGTTTAAAAGTTGACTTATTGGGTCAATGCATTGGTAATTGGGACAAGAATTGACCATTTGGACCGAAGATAACTTTTTGGTCAAAAGTTGATCTAATGGGTCAATGGGTTTGTCATTGGGTCAAAAATTGACCATATCGACCAAAGTTAACTTTTTGGTTAAAAGTTGACCTATTGGGTTAATGAGTGGTCATTAGGTCAAAATTGACTTTTCTGACCAAAATTGACTTTTTGGTCAAAAGTTGACCTCTTGGGTTATTGGGATTGCCATTGGGTCAAGGATTGACCATTTTGACCAAAGTTGACTTTTCGGTCAGAGTTTGACTTATTGTGTCAATAATTAGTCATTAGGTCAAAAATTTACTATTTTGACCAAATAGTCAACGGGGTGGTCATTGGGTCAGAAATTGACCATTTTGACAAAAATTGACTTTTGGTCAATGAGTTGGTACTTAGGTCAGGAACTGCCGATTTTGACCAAAGAAGACTTTTTAGTCAAAAGTTGAGCAATTGGGTCAATGTGTTGGTCATTGGGTAAAAAATTGACCATTTTGACCAAAGTTGACGTGTTTGGTCAATGGGTGGTCATTAGGTCAAAAATTGACCATCTTGACCAAAATTGACTTTTTGGTCAAATTTTGAGGTCAAGGATTGACCATTTTGACCAAAGTTGACTTTTGGTCAGAGATTGACTTATTGGGTCAATAATTAGCCATTAATTCAAAAATTGACTATTTTGACCTAAAATGAATTTTTTGGTCAAAAGTTGACTTATTAGGCGATGGGTTTGTCATTGGATCAAGGATTAATCATTTTGACCAAAGTTGATTTTTTTGTCAAAAGTTGACGTATCTGGTCAATATGTTGGTCATTGGGTCAAAGATTGACCATTTTGACCAAATTGACTTTTTGGTCAGAGATTAGCTTACAGGGTTAAAATTTGGTCATTAGGTCAAAAATTGACTATTTGGTCAAAAGTTGACCTATCGAGTCATTTGGTTAAAAGTTGACATATTGGGTCAATGGGTTGGTCATGGAGTCAAGGATTGACCATTTTGACCAAAGTTGTCTTTTTGGTCAAAAGAGAACCTATTTAGGTCAATGAGGTGGTCATTTGGTCAAAAATTGACAATTTTAAGCAAAATTGACTTTTTTGTCAAAAGTTGACCTATTTGGTCAATGGGTTAGTGATTGGGTCAAGGATTGACCTTTTTCACCAAAGTTGACATTTAGGTCAATGTGTCAGAAATTGACCATTTTGACCAAATTTGACTATTTTGGTCAAAAGTTGACCTTTTGGGTCAATGAGGTGGTCATTAGGTAAAAAATTCACAATTTTGACCAAAATTAACTTTTTGGTCAAAAGATGTCCTTTTGGGTGAATGAGTTGGTCATTGGTCAAGGATTGACCATTTTGACCAAAGTTGAATTTTTGGTCAAAAGTTGACCTATTGGGTCAAAGGGTTAGTCATTGGGTCAAGGATTGACCATTTTGATGAAAGTTGACTTTTTGGTCATAAGATGACCTATTGGGTCAATAATTGGTCATTAAGACAAAGTTTTACTATTTTAACAAAAACTGACTTTTTGGTCAAAAAATTGATCTATTGAGTCAGTGGGTTGGTCATTGGGTCAAGGATTTACAATTTTGACGAAGTTGACTTTTTTGGTCAAAAGTTGACCTATTGGGTCAATGGGTTGGTCTTTGGGTCAAAAATTGACCATTTTGACTAATGTTGACTTTTTGGTCAGAGATTGATTTATTAGGTCAATAATTGGTCATTATGTCAAAAACTAACTATTTTGACCAAAATTGACTATTTTGACCAAAAGTGACTTTTTATTCAAACGTTGACTTATTGGGTCAATGTGATGGTTATTTGGCCAAGAATTGACATTTTGACCAAAGTTGACTTTTTGGTCGAAAAGTTGACTATTGGGTCGATGGGTTAGTCATTGAGTCGAGGATTGACCATTTTGATGAAAGTTGTCTTTTTGCTCAAAGATGACTATTGGGTCAATAATTGGTCATTAAGACAAAGTTTTACTATTTTAACAAAAACTGACTTTTTGGTCAAAAATTTGATCTATTGAGTCAGTGGGTTGGTCATTGGGTCAAGGATTTACAATTTTGACGAAGTTGACTTTTTTGGTCAAAAGTTGACCTATTGGGTCAATGGGTTGGTCTTTGGGTCAAAAATTGACCATTTTGACCAATGTTGACTTTTTGGTCGAAGATTGATTTATTGGGTCAATAATTGGTCATTATGTCAAAAACTGACTATTTTGACCAAAATTGACTATTTTGACCAAAATTGACTTTTTATTCAAATGTTGACTTATTGCGTCAATGTGATGGTTATTGGGTCAAGAATTGACATTTTGACCAAAGTTGACTTTTTGGTCAAAAGTTGACCTATTGGGTCAATGGATTGGTCATTGGGTTAAAAATTGACTATTTTGACTAAATTTGACTTTTTATTCAAAAGTTGACTTATTGGGACAATGGGTTTGTCATTGGGTCAAAGATTAACCATTTTGACCAAACTTGACTTTTTGGTCAGCGATTGGCTTTTTGGGTCAATAATTGGTCATTAATTCAAAATTTGACTATTTTCACCAATATTGACTTTTTGGTGAAAAGTTGACCTATTAAGCCAATGGGTTGGTCTGTGGATCAAGGATTGATCATTGTAACCAAAGTTGACTTTTTGGTCAAAAGTTGACCTATTGGGTTAATGGGTTGATCATTAAGTCAAGTATTGACTATTTTGACCAAAATTGACTTTTTGGTCTGAAGTTGGCTATTGGGTCAATGTGTTGGTCATTATGTCAAGGATTGACCATTTTGGACAAAGTTGACTTTTTTGTCATTGATTGACATATTGGGTCAATAATTGGTCATTAGGACAAAAATTTATTATTTTGACCAAAATTAAATTTTTGGTCAAAAGTTGACCCATTGGGTCCAGGGGGTGGTCATTAGTTCAGAAATTGACCATTTTGACCAAAGTTGACCTTTTGGTCAAAAGTTGACCTATTTGGTCAATGAGTTGGTAATTGGGTCAAGAATTGACCATTTTGACCGAAGATGACTTTTTAGTCAAAAGTTGATCTATTTGGTCAGTGAGTTGGTCATTGGGTAATAAATTGACCATTTTGACCAAAGTTGTCTTTTTGCTCAAAAGTTGACCTATTAGGTCAATGGGTGGTCATTACGTAAAAAATTTACTATTTTGACCAAAATTGACTTTTTTGTCAAAAGTTAACCTATTTGGTCAATGGGTTTGTCTTTTGGTAAAAAGTTGACCATTTTGATCAAAGTTGACTTTTCGGTCAGAGATTGACATATTGGGTCAATAATTGGTCATTAGGTCAAAAATTGACTATTTTGATCAAAATTGAATGTTTGGTCAAAAGTTAACACATTGGGTCAACGGGGTGGTCATTGGGTCAGAAATTGACCATTTTGACCAAAGTTGACTTTTTGGTCAAAAGTTGACCTATTTGGTCAATGAGTTGGTAATTGGGTTAAGAATTGACCATTTTGACCGAAGATGACTTTTTGGTCAAGAGTTAATCTATTGGGTCAATGAGTTGGTCATTGGTTAAAAAATTAACAATTTTGACCAAAGTTGGTTTTTTGTCAAAAGTTAACCTATTGGGTAAATGGGTGGTCGTTAAGTCAAAAATTGACTATTTGACAAAAATTGACTTTTTGGTCAAAAGTTGACCAACTGGGTCAATGGGTTTGTCTTTGGGTCAAGGAATGACCTTTTTGACCAAAGTTAACTTTTTGGTCAGAGATTGACATATTGGGTCAACAATTGGTCATTAGGTCAATAATTGACTATTTTGACCAAAATTGAATTTTTGGTCAATAGTTAACCCATTAGGTCAACGGGGTGGTCATTGGGTCAGAAATTGACCATTTTGACCAAAGTTGAGTTTTCGTTGAAAAGTTGACCTATTTGGTCAATGAGTTGGTAATTGGGTCCCATTTTGACCAAGGACGACTTTTTAGTCAAAAGATGACCTATTAGGTCAATGGGTTGGTCATTGGGTTAAAAATTGACCATTTTGACCAAAGTTGTCTTTTTGGTCAAAAGTTGACTTATAGGGCCAATGGGTGGTCATTGGGTCAAAAATTGACTATTTTGACCAAAATTGACTTTTTTGTCAAAAGTTGACCTATCGGGTCAACGGGTTTGTCATTGGGTTAAGGATTGACCATTTTGATCAAAGTTGACTTTTTGGTCAGAGATTGACTTATTGGGTCAATATTTGGTCATTAATTCAAAAATTGACTATTTTGACCAAAATTGACTTTTTGGTCAAAACTTGACCTATTAGTCCAATGGTCATTGGGTCAATGATTGATCATTTTGGCCAAAGTTGACTTTTTGATCAAAAGTTGACTTATTAGGTCAATGGGTTGGTCATTGGGTCAGGGATTGACCATTTTGACCAAAGTTGACTTTTTGGTCAAAGATTGGCTTCTTAGATTGATAATTAGTCATTAGGTCAAAGTTTGATTATTTTGAACAAAATTGAGTTTTTGGTCAAAGTTGACTATTAGGTCGATAGGTGATCATTAAGTCAAAATTGATTATTTTGACAAACATTGACTTTTGGTCAAAAGTTGAACTATTGGGTCAATTGGTTGGTCATTGGGTCAAGGATTAACCATTTTGACCAAAGTTGATTTTTTGGTTATAATTAGTCATTAGTTGACTTATTAGGTCAATGGGTTGGTCATTGGGTCAGGGATTGACCATTTTGACCAAAGTTGACTTTTTGGTCAAAGATTGGCTTACTGGGTCAATAATTGGTCATTAGGTCAAAGTTTGATTATTTTGAACAAAATTGAGTTTTTGGTCAAAAGTTGACCTATTAGGTCAATGGGTGATCATTAAGTCAAAAATTGATTATTTTGACAAACATTGACTTTTTGGTCAAAAGTTGAACTATTGGGTCAATTGGTTGGTCATTGGGTCAAGGATTAACCATTTTGACCAAAGTTGATTTTTTGGTTATAATTGGTCATTAGCTCAAAAATTGACTATTTTCACCAAAATTGAATTTTTGGTCAAAAGTTAACCCATTCGGTGAACGGGGAAGTCATAAGGTCAGAAATTGACCATTTTGACTAAAGAAGATTTTTTGGTCAAAAGTTGACCTATTTTGACCAAAATTGATTTCTTTGTCAAAAGTTAACATATTGGGTTAACGAGGTGGTCATTGGGTCACAAATTGACCATTTTGACCAAAGTTGAGTTTTTGGTCAAAAGTTGACCTATTTGGTTTATGAGTTGGTAATTGGGTCAAGAATTGACCATTTTGACCAAAGATGACTTTTTGGTCAATAGTTGACCTATTGGGTCAATGGGTTGGTCATTGGGTTAAAATTTGACAATTTTGACCAAAGTTAACTTTTTGATCAGAGATTGACTTATTGGGTCAATAATTGGTCATTAATTCAAAAATTAACTATTTTGGTCCTCAGGTAAAAAATTGACTATTTTGACCAAAAATATATTTTGGGTCAAAAGTTGACTTATTGGGTCAACATAGTTGTCATTGGGTCAGAAATTGACCATTTTGACCAAAGTTGACTTTTTAGTCCAAAGTTGACCTATTGGGTCAATGAGTTGGAAATTGGGTTAAAAATTGGCCATTATGACTAAAGATGACTAAACATAATTGTCAATCCTTAACCCAATGACGAACACATTAACCCAATAGGTCAACTTTTGACCAAAAAGTCTACTTATGTCAAAAAGGTCAATCCTTGACCCAATGACCAACCCACTAACCCAATAGATTGACTTTTGACCAAAAAGTCAATTTTGGTCAAAATATTCGATTTTTACCTAATGACCAAAATTGACCCGATAGGTCGATTTTTGACTAAAAAGTCGACTTTGGTCAAAATGGTCAATCCTTGACCCAATGACCACCCCATTGATCCAAAAGGACAACTTTTGGCCAAAAAGTTAATTTTGGTCAAAATTGTCAATTTTTGACCTAATGACCACCTCATTGACCCAAAAGGTCAACTTTTGACTAAAAAGTTAAATTTGGTCAAAATGGTCTATTTCTGACACAATGACCACCCCATTGACTCAATGGGTCAACTTTTTTACCAAAAATTCAATTTTAGTCAAAATAGTCAATTTTTGACCTAATGACCAATTATTGACCCAATAATTCAATCTTTGACCAAAAAGTCAACTTTCGTCAAAATGGTTCATCATTGACCCAATGACCAACCCATTGACCAAATAGGTCAACTTTTGACCAAAAAGACAATTTTGGTCAAAATAGTTCATTTTTGACCTTAAGACCGCCCATTTACCCAATAGGTTAACTTTTGACCAAAAAGTCAACTATGGTCAAAATTCTTAATTTCTCACCAAATGACCAAAAAGTCAACTTTGGTCAAAATGATTAATTCTTGACCCAATAACCAACACATTGACCCAATGTGTCAAATTTTGACCAAAAAGTCAACTTTGGTTAAAATAGTCAATCCTTGATCTAATGACCAACCCATTGAACCAAAAGATCAACTTTTGACCAAAAAGTCAATTTTGGTCAAAATAGTCATTTTTTTACCTAATGACCACCTCATTGGCTCAATAGGTCAACTATTGAGAAAAAAGTCATGTTTGGTCGAAAGGGTGAATTTCTGATTTAATGACCAATCCGTTAACCCAATAAGTGTACTTTTGACAAAAAGTCAACTTTGGTCAAAATGGTCAAATTCTGACATAATGGCCACCCAATTGACCCAATTGGTCAAATTTTGACCAAAAATTCAATTTTGGTCAAAATAATCAATTTTTTATCGAATGACCAATTATTGACCCAACAAGTCAATGTTTACCAAAAGTCAACTTTGGTCGAAATGGTCAATCTTTGACCCAATGACCAACCTATTGACCCAATAGGTCAGCTTTTGACCAAAAAGTTAACTTTGGTGAAAATGGTCAATCCTTGACCCAATGACTAACCCATTGACCAAATAGGTCAACTTTTGACCTAAAAGTTAATTTTGATCAAAATTGTCAATTTTTCACCTAATGAGCAACCCATTAACCCATATGGATAACTTTTGACCAAAACATTAAGATTGGTTAAGATGGTCAATTTCTGACCCATTAACCACCCCATTAACCCGATAGGTCAACTTTTGACCAAAAAGTCAACTTTGGTCAAAATATTCAATCCTTGACCCAATGAAAAACCCAGAGACCCAATAGGTCAACTTTTGACCAAAATAGTCAATTTTTGACATAATGACGAATTATTGACTCAATAAGTCAATCTATGACCCAAAAGTCAACTTTGGTCAAAATGGTCAATCCTTGACCCAATGCCAACCCAATGACCCAATAGCTCAACTTTTTACCAAAAAGTGAACTTCAGTCAAAATAGTCAATCCTTGACACAATGACCTACCCATTGACACAATAGGTCAACTTTTGACCAAAAAGTCAATTTTGGTCAATATAGTCAATTTTTGACCTAATGACCACGCCATTGACCCAATAAGTAAACTTTTGACCAAAAATCAACTTTGGTCAAAATGGTTTATTTCTGACCCAATGACCAACTCATTGATCCAATCGGTCAACTTTTGACCTAAAACTAAACTTTGGTCAAAATGGTCAATCCTTGACCCAATGAGAACCCAATTGACTAAATAGGTCAACTTTTGACCAAAAAGTCAACTTTAGTCAAAATGGTCAATCCTTGACCAAATGACCAAATAGATCAACCTTTGACCAAAAAGCAATTTTGGTCAAAGTAGTCAATTTTTGAAATAATGTCTACCCAAATTACTTAATATGTCAACTTTTGACCAAAAAGTCGACTTTGGTCAAAATGGTAAATTTCTGAACCAATGACCAACCCATTGACCTAATTGGTCAACTTTTGACCAAAATAACTAATTATTGTCCCAATAAGTCAATCTCTTACGAAAAATTTAACTTTAGTTAAAATGCTCAATCCTTGACCCAAGGACGAACTCATTGACCCAATAGGTCAACTTTTGACCAAAAAGCCAATTTTGGTCAAAATGGTCAATCCTTGACCAAATGACCAACCCATTGACCCAATTGGTCATCTTTTGACCAAATAATCAACTTTGGTCAAAATGTCAATCCTAGATCCAATGAACAACCCATTAACCCAAAAGGTCAAATTTTGACAAAAAAAGCAAAATTTTGGTCAAAAGAGTCAATTTTTGACCTAATGACCACCCATTGACCAAATAGGTCAACTTTTAACCAAAAAGTCAACTTTGGTCAAAATAATCACGTTTTGACCCAATGACTAACCCATTGACCCAATAGGTTAACTTTTGACCAAAAAATCAATTTTGGTCAAAATAGTCAATTCTTGACCCAATGACCAACTCATTGACCCAATAGGTCAACTTTTGAACAAAAAGTCAATTTTGGTCAAAATAGTCAATTTTTGACCTAATGACCATTTATTGACTCAATAAGTCAATCTCCGACCAAAAGTCAAATTTGGTCATAATGTTCAATCCTTGACCCAATGACGAACCTATTGCCCCAATAGGTCAACTTTTAACCAAAAAGTCAACTTTGGTCAAAATGATAAATCCTTGACCCAATGACCAACCCACTGACCCAATAGATTGACTTTTGACTAAAAAGATAATTTATGTCAAAATATTCAATTTTCGACCTAATATCCACCCCAATGACCCAATAGGTCAACTTGTGACCAAAAAGTCAACTTTGGTCAAAATTGTTAATTTCTGAACCGTTGACAACCCCATTAACCCAAGGGGTCAACTTTTGACAAAAAATTCTATTTTGGTCAAAACAATCAATTTTTTACCTAATGACCAATTATTGACCAAATATGTCAATCTCTGACCAAAAAGTCAACTTTGGTCAAATTGGATAATACTTTACCCACTGACCCAGTAGGTCAACTTTTGACCAAAAAGTTAACTTTTCTCAAAAAAAAGTCAATTTCTAACCAAATGACCAACCCATTGATCCAAAAAGACAACTTTTGACCAAAAAGTTAACTTTGGTCAAAATGGTTAATCCTTAACCAAATGACCAATCCATTGACCCAAAATGTCAACTTTTGACCAAAAAGTCAACTTTGGTCAAAATAGTTAATCCTTGACCCAATGACCAACCTACTAACCTAAAAGGTCAACTTTTGACAAAAAAGACAATTTTAGTGAAAATGATCAATCCTCGACCAAATGACCAACCCATTGACCCAATTGGTCAACATTTTACCAAAAAGTCAACTTTGGTCAAAATGGTTAATCCTTGACCTAAGGTCCCACCCATTGACCCAATAGGTCAACTTTTGACCAAAAAGTCAACTCTGGTCAAAATGGTTAATCTTTGGCCCAATGACCAACCCATTAACCTAATAGTTCAACTTTTGACCAAAAATTAAATTTTGGTCAAAATAATCAATTTTTGACCTACTGACTAATTATTGACCCAATAAGTCAATCTCTGACCAAAAAGTTAACTCTGGTCAAAATGGTCAATCATTGATCGAATGACCGACCCATTGAGCCAATTGGTCGACTTTTGACCAAAAATCAACTTTAGTCAAAATTATCGATCCTTGACCCAATGACCAACGCATTAACCCAATAAGTCAAATTTTGATTAAAAAAAGCAAAATTTTAGTCAAAATAGTTAATTTTTGACCTAATGACCATCTCATTGTCCCAATAAGTCATCTTTTGACCAAAAAGTTAACTTTGGTCGAAATGGTCAATTTCTGATCCAAAGACCACCCTGTTGACCCAATGGGTCAACTTTTGACAAAAGATTCAATTTTGGTCAAAATAGTCAATTTTTGACCTAATAACCAATTATTGACCCAATAAGTCAATATCTGACAAAAAAGTAAACTTTTGTTAAAAGTGGTCAATCTTGGACCTAATGACCAACCCATTGACCCAATAGGTCAACTTTTGTCTAAAAGTTATGTTTGGTCAAAATGATCAGTTTTTGACCCAATGACCAAACCCTTGACTCAATAGGTCAACTTTTGACCAAAAACTCAACTTAGGTCTAAATGGTTAATTTCTGACACAATGACCACCCCATTGACCCAATGAGTCAACTTTTGACCAAAAATTCAATTTTGATCAATATAATCAATTATTGACCTAATGACCAATTATTGACCAAATAGGTCAATCTCTTACCAAAAAGTTAACTTTGGTCAAAGTTGTCTCCTTGACACAATGACTAACCGATTGACCAAATAGTTAAACTTTTGAACAAAAAGTCATCTTTGGTCAAAATAGACAATCCTAGACCCAATGTCAAACCAATTGACCCAATATGTCAACTTTTGACCAAAAAGTCAACATTGGTCAAAATGGTCAATCATTGACTCAATGATTAACCCATTGAGCAAGTAGGTCAACTTTTGACCAAAAAGATAATTTTGGTCAAAATAGTCAATTTTTAAGCTAATGATCACCCCATTGACCCAATAGGTCAACTTTTGACCAAAAAGTCAATTATGGTCAAAATTCTTAATTTCTCACCCAATGACCAAAAAGTCAACTTTGGTCAAAATGATTAATTCTTGACCCAATAACCAACACATTGACCCAATAGGTCAACTTTTGACCAAAAAGTAAACTTTTGTTAAAATGGTCAATCCTTGATCTAATGACCAAACCATTGACCCAAAAGATCAACTTTTGACCAAAAAGTCAATCTTGGTCAAAATGGTCAATCCTTGACACAATGACAATACCTAATAGGTCAACTTTTGACCAAAAAGTCAACTTTCGTCAAAATGGTCATTCTTGACCTAATGACCAACTCATTAACCCAATAAGTCAACTTTTGAACAAAAAGTCAATTTTGGTCCTAGAGACCATTTACTGACCCAATAATTCAATCTCGGACCAAAAAGTCAAATTTGGTCATGATGGTCAATCCTTAAACCAATGATGAACCCATTGACCCAATAGGTCAACTTTTGACCTAAATGTCAACTTTGGTCAAAATGGTAAATCCTTGACCCAATGACCAACCCACTGAACCAATAGATCGACTTTTGACCAAAAATCAATTATGGTCAAAATATTCAATTTTTGACATAGTGACCAATATTGACCCAATAGGTCAAGTTTTGACCAAAAAGTCAACTTAAGTCAAAATGGTCAATCAGTGTCTCAATGACCACCCCATTGACTTAAACGAACAACTTTTGACCAAAAAGTCAATTTTGTTAAAAATTTTCAATTTTTGACCTAATGACCACCTGATTGACCTAATAGCTTCACTTCTGACCAAAAACTTAAATTTGGTCAAAATGGTCTATTTCTAACAGAATGACCACCCCATTGATTCAATGGGTCAACTTTTTACCAAAAATTCAATTTTGGACAAAATAGTCAATTTTTGACCTAATGACCAAATATTGACCCAATAAATCAATCTCTAACCAAAAGGTCAACTTTGGTCAAAATGGTCCATCATTGACCCAATGACCAACCCATTGACCAAATAGGTCAACTTTTGACCAAAAAGATAATTTTGGTGAAAATAGTCAATTTTTGACCTCATGACCACCCAATTGACCCAATATGTCAACTTTTAACCAAAACTTCAACTATGGTCAAAATTCTTAATTTCTCACCCAATGACCTAAAAGTCAACTTTGGTCAAAATGATTAATTTTTGACTCAATAACCAACACATTGACCCAATAGGTCATCTTTTGACCAAAAAGTCAACTTTGGTTAAATTGGTTTATCCTTGATTTAATAACCAAACCATTGACTCAAAAGATCAACTTTTGACCAAAAAGTCGATTTTGGTCAAATGTGTCAATTTTTTTACCTAATGACCACCCCATTGACCCAAAGGTTAACTTCTGACAAAAAAATCAAGTTTGGTCAAAATGGTGAATTTCTAATCCAATGACCAACCCATTGATCCAATAGTCAACTTTTGACAAAAAAGTCAATTTTGGTCAAAATGGTCAATTTCTGACATAATGACCACCCAATTGACCCAATGGGTCAACGTTTGACCAAAAAATCAATTTTGGTCAAAATAATTAATTTTTGACCAAATGACCAATTATTGACCCAATAAGTCAATATCTAACCAAAAGTCAACTTTCGTTGAAATGGTCAATCTTTGACCCCATGACCAACCCATTGACCCAATAGATCAACCATTGACAAAAAAGTCAACTTTAGTCAAAATGGTCAATCCTTGACCCAATGATCAACCCATTGACCCAATAGGTCAACTTTTGACCAAAAATTTAATTTTGATAAAAATTGTCAATTTTTGACCTAATGACCACTCCATTAACTCAATTAAACAACTATTGACCAAAACATAAAGTTTGGTTAAAATGGTCAATTTCTGACCCAATGACTAACCTTTAACCCGATAGGTCAAATTTTGACCAAAAAGTCAACTTTGATCAATCCTTGATCCAATGACCAACCCATTGAGCCAATGGGTCAACTTTTGACCAAAAAATCAACTTTGGTCAAAATTGTCAATCCTTGACCCAATGACCAACGTATTTACCCAAAGGGTCAACTTTTGACGAAAAAGTAAATTTTGGTCAAAATAATCAATTTATTAAATGACCACCCATTGAACAAATAGGTCAACTTTTAACCAAAAAGTCAACTTTGGTCAAATGGTCAATTTTTGACCCAATGACCAACCCATTGACCCAATAGGTCAACTTTTGACCAAAAAGTCAACTTTGGTCAAAATGGTCAATTATTGATCAAAAGACCAATACATTGAACCAGTAGGTCAACTTTTGAACGAGATGTCAATTTTGGTCAAAATAGTCAATTTTTGACCTAATGACCATTTATTGACCCAATAAGTCAATCTATGACCAAAAGTAAAATTTGGTCATAATGGTCAATCCTTAACCCAATGACGAAAATTTGGTCATTAGGTCAACAATTGACCAAAAAGTATACTTTGGTCAAAAAGGTAAAACTTTGACCCAATGACCAACCCATTGACCCAATATATCAACTTTTGACCAAAAAGTAAATTTTGGTCAAAATATTCAATTTTTGACCTAATAACCAATATTGACCTAATAGGTCAAGTTTTGACTAAAAGTCGACTTTAGTCGAAAAGGTCGATCCTTGACCCGATGACCACCCCATTGACCCGAAAAGGACAACTTTTGACCACGAAGTCGATTTTGGTAAAAATTATCGATTTTGACTAGTGATCAATCTAATTGACCCGATATAGTCGACTTTTAACCCAAAAGTTAAATTTGGTCGAAAAGGTCCATTTCGACACAATGACCACCCCATTGACTCGATGGAGTCGACTTTTACCAAAAATTCAATTTTGGTGAAAATAGTCGATTTTGACCTATTAACCAATTATTGACCCAATAAGTCAATCTCTGACAAAAAAGTCAACTTTGGTCAAATTGGTCCATCATTGACCTAATGACCAACTCATTGACCAAATAGGTCAACCTTTGACAAAAAAGACAATTTTGGTCAAAATAGTAAATTTTTGACCTAATGACCACACCATTGACCCAATAGGTCAACTTTTGACCAAAAAGTAAACTATGGTCAAAATTCTTAATTTCTCACCCAATGACCAAAAAGTCAACTTTGGTAAAAATGATTAATTCTAGACCCAATAACCAATACATTGACCCAATATGTCAACTTTTGACAAAAAAATCAACTTTGGTTAAAATGGTCAATCCTTGATCTAATGACCAACCCATTGACTCAAAAGATCAACTTTTGACCAAAAAGTCAATTTTGGTCATAATATTCAATTTTTTACCTAATGACCACCCCATTGACCCAATAGATCAACTTTTGAGAAAAAAGTCAAGTTTGATCGAAATGGTGAATTTTTGATCCATGACCAACCCATTGACGCAATAGGTTAACTTTTGACAAAAAGTCAGCTTTGGTTAAAATGGTCAAATTCTAACATAATGACCACCCAATTGACCTAATGGGTCAACTTTTGACCAAAAATCTATTGTGGGTCAAAATAATCAATTTTTGGCCGGATGACCAATTATTGACCCAATAAGTCAATCTTTGACCAAAAGTAAACTTTGGTCGAAATGGTCAATCTTTGACCCTATGACCAACCCATTGACCCAATTGGTCAGCTTCCGACCAAAAAGTCAACTCTGGTCAAAATGGTCGATCCTTGATCGAATGACCAGACCCATTAACCCAATAGATTGACTTTTTGCAAAAAGTGAACTTTAGTTAAAATAGTCGATCCTTGACACAATGAGCAACCCATTGACACAATAGGTCAACTTTGGACAAATAAGTCTATTTTGGTCAATATAGTCAATTTTGACCTAATGACCACCGCATTGACCCAATAAGTAAACTTTTGACCAAAAGTCAACTTTCGTCAAAATGATCAATTTCTGACCCATTGACCGACCATTGATCCGATAGGTCGACTTTTGTCCAAGAACTCGACTTTGGTCGAAAAGGTCGATCCTTGACCCGATGACCGGCCCATTGACCCAATAGGTAACTTTTGCCCAAAAGTCAACTTTAGTTAAAATGGTCGATCCTCGACCCAACGACAACCGATTGACTCGATCGGTCGACTTTTGACAAAAAAAATCAACTTTATTCGGAATGGTCGATCCTTGACTCGATGATGCTAATAGATTAACCTTAGACTAAAAAGCGAGTTTGGTCATAATAGTCGATTTTTGACCTAATGTCCACCGAATTACTTAATATGTCAACTTTTGACCAAAAAGTCGACCTTGGTCGAAATGGTAAATTTCTGACCTAATGACCAACCCATTGACCCGATAGAATTGACTTTTGACCAAAATGACCAATTATTGACCCGATAAGTCGATCTCTTGCCAAAAATTCAACTTTGGTCGAAATGGTCAATCCTTGACTCGAGGACCTACTCATTGACCCAATAGATCAACTTTTGACCAAAAAGTCAACTTTGGTCAAAATGGTCAATCCTTGACCAAATGACCAACCCATTGACCCATTTGGTCATCTTTTGACTAAATAATCAACTTTGGCCAAAATGGCCAATCCTAGACCCAATGACCAACCTACCCAATAGGTCAAATTTTGACTAAAAAATAAAGTTTTGGTCAAAATGGTCAAATTTTTACCTAAAGACCATCCCATTGACCCAATAGGTTATCTTTTGACCAAAAGTCAACTTTGGTCGAAATTGTGATTGTCCCAATGGGTCAACTTTGACCAAATATTCAATTTTTGTCAAAAAAGTCAATTTTTGACCTAATGACCAATTATTGACCCAATAAGTCAATCTCTGACCAAAAAGTCAACTTTAGTCAAAATGGTCAATCATGGACCTAAAGACCAACACATTGACCTAATAGGTCAACTTTTGACCAAAAAGTCATGTTTGGCCAAAATGGTCAGTTTATGACCCAATGACCAAACCCTTGACCCAATAGGTCAACTTTGACGAAAAACTCAACTTTGGCCTAAAATGTCAATTTCTGACACAATGACCGCCCCATTGACCCAATGAGTCAACTTTTGACCAAAAATCCAATTTTGGTCAATATAATGAATTCTTTACCTAATGATCAACTATTGACCAAATAAGTCGATTCTCGACGAAAATGTTAACTTTTGTCTAAATGGTCTCCTTGACCCAATGACAAACCGATTAAGCAAATAGGTAAACTTTTGACCAAAAAGTCAACTTTGGTCATAATAGTCAATCCTTGACCAAATGTCCAACCAATTGACCCAATATGTCAACTTTTGACCCAATAAGTAAATCTCCGACCAAAACTCGACATTGGTAAAAATGGTCAATCCTAGACCCACTGACTAAACCAATGGCCCAAAAGGTCGACTTTTGACCAAAAAGTTAATTTTGGTCAAAAAAATGATTTTTTGACCTAATGACCACCCAATGACTAAATAGATCGACTTTTAATCAAAAAGTCAACTTTGGTCAAAATTATCAATTTTTGACCCAATGACAAACCCATTTACCTAATAGGTTAACTTTTGACTTAAAAAGTGAACTTTGGTCAAAATGGTCGATCTGACCCAATGACCGATGTTGCCGAATAGATCAACTTTTGAACAAAAAGTCAATTTTGGTTAAAATTATCAAATTTTGACCTGATGACCATTTATTGGCCCAATAAATCAATCTCAGACCAAAAAGTTAATTTTGGTTATAATTGTCAATCCTTGACCCAATGACGAACCCATTGACCCAAAAGGTCAACTTTTGACCAAAAAGTCATCTTTGATCAAAAAGGTAAATCCTTGACCCAATGACCAACCCACTGACCCAATAGATCGACTTTTGATCAAAAAGTCAATTTTGGCCAAAATATTCAATTTTTGACCTAATGTCCAATATTGACCCAATAGGTCGAGTTTTGACCAAAAAGTCAACTTTAGTTAAAATGGTCAATCCTTGATCCAATGACCACCCCATTTACCCAAAAGGACAACTTTTGAGCAAAAAGTCAATTTTGGTCAAAATTGTCAATTTTTAACCTAATGACCACCACATTGACCCAATAGGTTAACTTTTGACCTAAAAGTTAGATTTGGTCAAAATAGTCTATTTCTGACACATTGACCACCCCATTAACCTAATGGGTTAACGTTTTACAAAAAATTCAATTTTGGTCAACATAGTCAATTTTTGACCTAATGACCAATTATTCAATCTCTGACCAAAAAGTCAACTTTCATAAAAATGGTCCATCATTGACCCAATGACCGACCAACCCATTGACCAAATAGGTCAACATTTGACCAAAAAGACAATTTTGGTCAATATAGTCAATTTTTGATCTAATGACCACTCCATTGACCCAATAGGTCAACTTTTGACCAAAAAGTCAACAATGGTCAAAATCATTAATTTCTCACCCAATGACCAAAAAGTCATCTTTGGTCAAAATAATTAATTCTGACCCAATAACTAACAAATTGACCCAATAGGTCAACTTTTGACCTAAAAGTCAACTTTGGTTAAAATGGTCAATGCTTGATCTAATGACCAACCCATTGACCCAAAAGATCAACTTTTGACCAAAAAGTCAATTTTGGTCAAAAGAGTCAATTTTTTACATAATGACCACCCCATTAACCCAATAGGTTAACTTTTGAGAAAAAAGTCATGTTTGGTCGAAATGGTGAATTTTTGATCTAATGACCAACCCATTGACCCTATATGTCAACTTTTGACAAAAGTCAACTTTGGTCAAAATAGTCAATTTCTGACATAATGACCACCCAATTGACCCAATGGGTCAACTTTTGACAAAATATTCACTTTTGGTCAAAATAATCAATTTTTTACCGAATGACCAATTATTGACCCAATAAGTCAATCTCTGACCAAAAGTCAACTTTGGTCGACATGGACAATCATTGACCCCATGACCAACCCACTGACCCGATAGGTCCGCCTCTGACCAAAAAGTCAACTTTGGTCAAAATGGTCAATCCTGGACCCAATGAGCAACCCATTGACCCAAAAGGTCAACGTTTGACTAAAAAGTTAATTTTGATCAAAACTGTCAATTTTTGACATAATGACCACTCCATTAACCCAATTGGACAACTTTTGACCAAAACATCAAGTTTGGTTAAAATAGTCAATTTCTGACCCAATAACCAACCCATTAACCCGATAAGTCAACTTTTGACCAAAATGTCAACTTTGGTCAAAATAGTCAATCCTTGACCCAATGAAAAACCCACAGACCTAATAGGTCAACTTTTGACCAAAATAGTCAATTTTTGACATAATGATAAATTATTGACCCAATAAGTCAATCTCTGACCAAAAAGTCAGCTTTGGTCAAAATGGTCAATCCTTGATCCAATGACCAACCCATTGACCCAAAAGGTCAACTTTTACGAAAAAGTGAACATTAGTCGAAATGATCGATCCATGACACAAAGACCAACCCATTGACTCAATAGGTCAAAATTTGACCAACAAGTTAATTTTGGTCAATATAGTCAATTTTTGATCTAATGACCACCCCATTGACCCAATAAGTAAACTTTTGACCAAAAGTCAACTTTGGTAAAAATGCTCAATTTTTGATCCAATGACCAACCCACTGATGCAATAGGTAAACTTTTGACCAAAAACTCAACTTTGGCCAAAATGGTCAATCCTTAACCCAAGTACTAACCCATTGACCCAATAGGTCAACATTTGACCAAAAAGTCAACTATGGTCAAAATGGTCAATCTTTAACCCAATGACCCAATAAATCAACCTTTGACCAAGAAGAAATTTTGGCCAAAATAGTATATCCTTGACCCAATGACCAACCCATTGCCCCCATAGGTCAAATTTTGACCAAGAAGTCATTTTTGGTCAAAATAGTTAATTTTTGACCTAATAACCATCCCATTGAACAAATAGGTTAACATTTGAGAAAAAATCATGTTTGGTCGAAATGATGAATTTCTGATCCAGTGACCAACCCATTGCCCCAACAGGTTAACTTTTGTTAAAAAGTAAACTTTGGTCGAAATGGTCGATTTCGACATAATGAGCACCCGATTAACTCGATAGATCGACTTTTGACCAAAAATTCAATTTTGGTCGAAATAATCGATTGTTGATCGAATGACCGATTATTGACCCAATAAGTCGATCTCGGACAACTAGTCGACTTTGGTCGAAATGGTCGATCTTCGACCCATGACTAATCCGATGACCGAATAGGTCATCTTTTGACCAAAAAGTCGACTTTGGTCAAAATGGTCGATCCTTGATCCGATGACCGACCCATTGACCTAATTGGTCGACTTTTGACTAAAGGTTAGTTTTGATCAAAATTGTCGATTTTTACATAATGACCACCCCATTAACCCGATTGGATAACTTTTACCAAAACATCGAAGTTTGGTTAAAATGGTCAATTTCGACCCGATAGCTCGACACATTAACCTAATAAGTCGAACTTTTAACCAAAAAGTCAACTTTGGTCGAAATGGTCGATCCTTGACCCGATGAAAAACCCATAGACCCGATGAGTCGATGTTTGACCAAAATAGTCGATTTCGACATAATGACAAATTATTGACCCGATAAGTCGATCTCAGAGCCAAAAACCAACTTTGGTCAAAATGGTCAATCCTTGACCCAATGACCAACCCATTGACCGAATAGGTCAACTTTTGACCAAAAAGTGAGCTTTAGTCAAAAAAGTCAATCCTTGACACAATCACCAACCCAATGACACAATAGAACAACTTTTGACCAACAAGTCAATTTTGGTCAATATAATCAATTTTTGACCTAATGACCACCCCATTGACCCAATATGTAAACTTTTGACCAAAAGTCAACTAAGGTCAAAATTGTCAAATTCTGACCCAATGACCAACCCATTGATCCAATAGGTTAACTTTTGACCAAAAAGTCAACTTTGATCAAATGGTCAATCCTTGATCCAATGACCAACCCATTGACCTAATTGGTCGACTTTTGTCCAAAAATCGACTTTGGTCAAAATGGTCGATCCTTGACCCGATAACTGACCCAGTGACCCAATAGGACAAATTTTTACCAAAAAGTCAACTTTAGTCAAAATGGTCAATCCTTGACCCAATGACCCAATAAATCAACCTTTGACCAAAAAGCAATTTTGGTCAAAATAGTCAATTTTTAACCTAATGACCACCTAAATTACTTAATATGTCAACTTTTGGTCAAAATGGTAAATTTTTGATCCAATGACCAACCCAATTACCCAATAGATAAACTTTTGACGAAAAAGTCAACTTTGGTCAAAATGATCAATCCTTGACCCAATGACCAACCCATTGACCAATAGGTCAACTTTTGACCAAAATGTCAAATTTGGTCAAAATAGTCAATTTTTGACCAAATGATAAATTATTGATCCAATAAGTCGATCTCTTACCAAGAATTCAACTTTCGTCAAAATGGTCAATCATTGACCCAAGGACGAAATAATTGACCTAATAGGTCAACTTTTGACCAAAAAGTAAACTTTAGTCAAAATGGCAATCCTTGACCCAATGACCAACCCATTGACCCAATAGTTCAACTGTTGACAAAAAATTGTATTTTGGTAAAAATAGTCAATCTTTGACCTCGACCGATTAAGGCGATGTCGACTGGAAAGTCGACTTTGGTCAAAATGGTCAATTTTTAACCCAATGACCAACCCATTGACCCAATTGGTTAACTTTTGACCAAAAAATCAACTTTGATCAAAATGGTCAATCCTTGACCCAATGACCAACCCATTAACCCAATAGGTAAAATTTTGACCAGAAAGCAAAATATTGGATAAAAAAGTTAACTTTTGACCTAATGACCGTCCCATTGACCCAATAGGTCAACTTTTGACCAAAAAGTCAACATTGGTCGAAATGGTCAATTTTTGACCCAATGACCACCCCGTTGACCAAATGGGTCAACTTTTGACAAAAAATTCAATTGTGGTCAAAATAGTCAATTTTTGACCTAATGACCAATTATTGACCCAATAAGTCAATCTTTGACAAAAAAGTCAACTTTGGTTAAAATGGTCAATCATGGACCTAATGAGCAACCCATTGACCAACATGTCAACTTTTGACCAAAAGTCATGTTTGGTAAAAATGGTCAGTTTCTGACCTAATGACCAAACCCTTGACCCAATAGATCAACTTTTAACCAAAAACTCAACTTTGGTCTAAATGGTCAATTTCTGACACAATGACCACCCCATTGACACAATTGCTCAACTTTTGACCAAACTTCCAATTTTTGTTAATATAATCAATTGTTGACCTAATGACCAATTATTAACCCAATAAGTCAATCTTTGACTAAAAAGTCAATATTGGTCAAAATGGTCAATCCTTGACCCAGTGACCAACTGATTGACCAAAAGTCAACTATGGTCAAAATGGTCAATCCTTTACCTAATGACCAACCAATTGACCCAATATGTTAATTTTTTAACAAAAAGAAAACATTGGTCAAAATTGTCAAACCTTGACCCAATGACCAACCCATTGACCCGAAAGGTCGACTTTAGAACAAAAAGTCGATTTTTGTCAAAATTGTCGATTTTTGACCTAATGACCATTTATTGACCCAATTAGTCAATCTTTGGCCAAAAAGTCAAATTTGGTCATAATGGTCAATCCTTGACCCAATGACGAACCCATTGTCTCAATAAGTCAACTTTTGATCAAAAAGTAAACTTTGGTCAAAGTGGTAAATCCTTGACCTAATGACCAACCCACTGACCTAATAGATTGACTTTTGACCAAAAAGTCAATTTTGGTCAAAATATTCAATTTTTGACCTAATGTCCACCCCAATAGGTCAACTTATGACCAAAAAGTCAACTTTAGTCAAAATGGTTAATTTATGACCCAATGACCTCCTCATTGATCCAATGGGTCAACTTTTGACCAAAATTCAATATTGGTCAAAATAGTCAATTTTTGACCTAAGGACCAATTATTGACCCAATAAGTCAATCTCTGACCGAAAAGTCAACTTTACTCAAATTGGACATACTTGACCCAATGACCGACCCATTTACCCAGTATGTCAACTTTTTACCAAAAGTCAACTTTGGTAAAAAAGTCGATTCGACGAATGACCAACCTATTAATCAAATAGGTCATCTTTTGACCCAAAAGTCAACTTTGGATAAAATGGTCAATCTCTGACCTAATGACCAACCTATTGACCCAATAGGTCAACTTTTGACCAAAAAGTCAACTTTGGTCAAAATGGTCAATCCTTGACCCAATGACCATCCAACAGACCCAAAAGGTCAAATTTTGCCCAAAAAGTCAATTTAGTCAAAATGATCAATCCTTGACCCAATGAATAACCCATTGACCAATTAGGTCAACATTTTACCAAAAAGTCAACTTTGGTCAAAATGGTCAATCTTTGACAAATTAACCAACTCATTGACCCAGTAAGTCAACTTTTGACCAAAAAGTAAATTTGGGTCAAAATAGCCAATTTTTTACCTAATGACCACCCAATTGACCCAATCAGTCAACTTTTGACCAAAATGTGAAGTTTGGTTAAAATAATTAATTTCTAACCTAACAACTACCTCATTGACCCAACATGTCAACATTTGACCAAAAAGTCGACTTTAGTTAAAATGGTCGATTCTCGACCCGATAACTGACCCATTGACCCAATAAGTCAAATTTTGACTAAAAAGTCAACATTGGTCAAAATGGTCAATCTTTGACCCAAAAGTTAACTTTTGTCCAATTAGGTCATCTTTTACCAAAAAGTCAGCTTTGGTCAAAATGGTCAATCCTTGACTAAATGACAAACCCATTGACCTAGTAAGTCAACTTTTGACCAAAAAGTCAATTTGGGTCAAAATAGCCAATTTTTGACCTAATGACCACCTCATTGACCCAATGGGTCAACTTTTGACCAAAATGTGAAGTTTCGTCAAAATAGTCAATTTCTAACCTAACAACCACCCCATTGAACCAACAGGTCAACTTTTGACCAAAAATTGAACTTAAGTTAAAATAGTCGATTTTATGACCCGATAACCTGACCAAGCTGACCCAAAAGGTCGAATTTTGACCAATAAAGTCGATTTAGTCGAAATAATCGATCCTTGACCCAATGACCAACCCATTAACCAATTAGGTCAACTTTTTACCAAAAAGTCAACTTTGGTCAAAATGGTCAATCCTTGACCAAATAACCAACCCATTGACCCAGTAGGTCAACTTTTGACCAAAAAGTCAATTTGGGTCAAAATAGCCAATTTTTTACCTAATGAACACCTCATTGACCCAATGGATCAACTTTTGACCAAAATGTGAAGTTTGGTCAAAATAGTGAATTTCTAACCTAACAACCACCACATTGACCCAACAGGTCAACTTTTGACCAAAAAGTCAACTTTGGTTAAAATGGTCAATTTCTGACCCAATGACCAAACCATTGACCCAAAAGGTCAAATTTTGACCAAAAAGTTAATTTTGGTCAAAATAATCAATTTTTGACCTAATAACCAACCATTGACAAAATAGGTCAACTTTTAACCAAAAAGTTAACTTTGGTCAAAATAGTCAATTTTTGACTCAATGACCAACCCATTGACCCAATAGGTCAACTTTTAACCAAAAAGTCAACTTTGGTCAAAATGGTCAATTCTTGACCCAATGACCAACTCATTGACCCAAAAAGTCAACTTTTGACCAAAAAGTCAGTTTTGATCAAAATAGTCAATTTTTGACCTAATGACCACCCCATTGACCATATAGATTAACTTTTGACAAAAAAGTCAGCTTTGGTCAACATGTTTAATTTCTGACCCAATGACCAAAAATCAACTTTGGTTAAAAGGGTCAATCCTTGACCCAATAACCGACTAATTGACCCAATAAGTCAACTTTTAACCAAAAAGTCAACTTTGGTCAAAATGGTAAATCCTCGACCCAATGACCAACCCATTAACTCAATAGGTCAACTTTTGACCAAAAAGTCAATTTTGGTAAAAATATTCAATTTTCACCTAATGACCACCGCATTGACCTAATAGGTTAACTTTAGACAAAAAAGTCAAGTTTGGTCAAAGTGGTTAATTTCTTATCCAATGACTAACCCATTGACCCAATAGGTCAACTTTTGACAAAAAAGTCAAGTTTGGTCAAAATGGTCAATTTTTGACATAATGCCACCCAATTAACCTAATGGGCCAACTTTTGACCAAAAATTCAATTTTGGTCAAAATAATCAATTTTTGACTGAATAACCAATTTTTGACCCAATAAGTCAATCTCTGACAAAAAAGCAACTTTGGTCAAAATGGTCAATTTTTTACCCAATGACCAACCCATTGACCTTATAGGTCAACTTTTGACCAAAAAGTCAACTTTGGTCAAAATGGTCAATCATTGACCCAATGACCAACCCATTGACCCAGTAGGTCAAATTTTGACCAAAAAGTTAATTTTGATCAAAGTTGTCATTTTTTGACCTAATGACCAATTATTGACCGTATAACTCAATCTCTGACCAAAAAGTCAACATCGGTCAAAATGGTCAATCTTTGACCCATTGACCCAATAGGTTAACTTTTGACCAAGAAGTCAACTATGACAAAATGGTCAATCTTTGACCCAATGACCCAATAGAGCAACCTTTGACTAAAAAGAAATTTTTGTCAAAATAGTCAATTTTTTACCTAATGACAACCCAATTGACCCAATATGTCAACTTTGACTAAGAAGTCGACTTTTGTCAAAATGATCAATTTCTGACCCGATGACCAAACAATTGACCCAATATGTCAACTTTTGACCAAAAAGACAACTTTAGTCAAAATGGTCAATCCTTGACCCAATGACTAATCCATTGACCCAATAGGTTAACTTTTGACCAAAAAGTCAATTTTGGCCAAAAAAGTCAATTTTTGTTTTACTGACTAATTATTGACCCAATTGGTCAATATCTTACCAAAAAGTCAATTTTTGTCAAAATAATCAATCCTTGACCCAATGACCAACCCATTGACCCAATAGGTTAACTTTTGACCAAAAAGTCAACTTTTGACAAAAATGGTCAATCCTTGACCTATTGACCAACCCATTGACCAAACATGTCAAATTTTGACCAAAAAGTCAACTTTGGTCAAAAAGGTCAATACTTGACCCAATGACCAACAATTTGACCCAAAAGGTCAAATTTTGACCAAAAAGTCAATTTAGTAAAAATAATCAAACCTTGACCCCATGACTAACCCCTTGACCAATTTGGTCAACTTTTTACAAAATGTCAACTTTGGTCGAAATGGTCAATCCTTGACCAAATAACCAACCCATTGACCCACTAGGTCAACTTTTGACAAAATAAGTCAATTTGGGTCAAAATAACCAATTTTTGACCTAATGACCACCCCATTGACCCAATGGGTCAACTTTTGACCAAAATGTGAAGTTTGGTCAAAATAATCAATTTCTAACCTAACAACCACCCCATTGACCCAACAGGTCAACTTTTGACCAAAAAGTCAACTTTAGTTAAAATGGTCAATTTCTGACCCAATAACGAACCCATTGACCCAATAGGTCAACTTTTGACCGAAAAGACAACTTTGGTCAAAATGGTCAATCCTTGACCTAATGACCAACCTATTGACTAAATAGATCAACTTTTCTCTAAAAAGTCAATTTTGATCAAAATAGTCAATTTTTGACCTAATGACCACCCCATTGACCAAATAGATGAACTTTTGACAAAAAAGTCAGCTTTGGTCAACATGTTTAATTTCTGACCCAATGACCAATAAGTCAACTTTGGTTAAAAGGGTCAATCCTTGACCTAATAACCAACTAATTGACCCAATAGGTCAACTTTTAACTAAAAAGTCAACTTTAGTCAAAATGGTCAATCCTCGACCCAACGACCAATCCATTAAACCAATAAGTCAACTTTTGACCAAAAAGTCAATTTGGGTCAAAATAGTTAATTTTTTACCTAATGACCACCCCTTTGACTAACCCATTGACCCAATAGGTCAACTTTTGACAAAAAAGACAAGTTTGGTCAAAATGGTCAATTTCTGACCTAATGACCACCTAATTGACCTAATGGGTTAACTTTTGACCAATAATTCAATTTTGGTCAAAATAATCAATTTTTGATCGAATGACCAATTATGGACACAATAAGTCAATCTCTGACAAAAAAACAACTTTTGTCAAAATGGTCAATTTTTGACCCAATGACCAACCCATTGATCCAATAGGTGAACTTTTGAAGAAAAAGTCAATTTTGGTCAAAATGGTCAATCCTTGACCCACTGACCAACCCATTGGCCCAAAAGGTTAACTTTTGACAAAAAGTTAATTTTGATCAAAGTTGTCAAATTTTTACCTAATTACCAATTATTGACCCTATAAGTCAACCTTTGACCAAAAAGATAACATTGGTCAAAATGGTCAATCTTCGACCGATTGACCCAATAAGTCAACTTTTGACCAAAAAGTCAACTATGGTCAAAATGGTCAATCTTAGACCCAATAACCCAATAGAGCAGCCTTTGACCAAAAAGTAATTTTGGTCAAAATAGTCAATTTTTAACCTAATGATAACCCAATTGACCCAATATGTCAACTTTGACCAAAAACATGACGTTGGTCAAAATTGTCAAATTCTGACTCAATGACCAACCAATTGACCCAATAAGTCAACTTTTGACCAAAAAGATACCTTTAATCAAAATGGTGAATTCTTGACCCAATGATCAACCCATTGACCCAATAGGTCAACTTTTGACTAAAAAGTAAATTTTGGTCAAAATAATCAATTTTTGTTCTACTGACCAATTATTGACCCAATAAGTCAATCTCTTACCTAAAAGTCAACTTTGGTCAAAATAGCCAATCCTTGACTCAATGACCAACCCATTGACCCAAAAGGTCAACTTTTGACCAAAAAGATAATTTTGGTCAGAATGGTTAATTCTTGACCCAATGACCAACCCATTGACCAAATAAGTCAATCTCTGACCAAAAAGTTAACATTGGTCAAAAAGGTCAATGATTGACCCAATGACCAACCCATTGATCCAATAGGTCAATTTTTGATCAAAAAGTCAACTAGGGTCCAAATTGTCAATCTTTGACCCAATGAACCAATAGATCAACCTTTAACCAAAATGCAATTTTGGGCAAAATAGTCAATTTTTGACCTAATGATCACCAAAATTACCCAATATGTCAACTATTGACGAAAAAGTTGACTTTGGTCAAGATGATCAATTTCGACATCGATCAAACTATCGACTAATCGTCAACTTTGACCTAAAGCAACTTTGGTCAAAATGGTCAATCCTTGACCCGATGACAAACCCATTGACCCAATGGTCAACTTTTGATCAGAAAGTCAATTTTAGCCAAAATGGTTAATTTTTGACCTAATGACCAATTAGTAACCCAATAAGTCAATCTCTTACCAAAAAGATAACTTTGGTCAAAATTGTCAATCCTTAACACAATGACCAACCAATTGACCTAATAGGTCAACTTTTGACCAAAAAGTCAACTTTGGTCAAAATGGTCAATCCTTATCCCAATGACCAACCCATAGACCCAATAGGTCAACTTTTGACAAAAAGTCAACTTTGGTAAAAATGGTCATTTTCTGACCCAATGACCAAGCCATTGATCTAATAAGTTAACTTTTAACGAAATGTCAACTTTGGTCAATATGTTCAATCCTTGCCCCAATGACCAACCCATTGATCCAATAGGTCAACTTTTGACCAAAAAGTCAACTACGGTTAAAATGGTCAATTCTTGACCCAATGACCAACTCATTGACCCAATAGGTCAACTTTTGAAAAAAAAACTCAATTTTAGTCAAAATAGTCAATTTTTGAGCTAATGACCAAGTATTGACCCAATAAATCAATCTCTGACCAAAAAGTCAAATTAGGTTAAAATGATAAATCCTTGACCCAATGACCAACCCACTGATCCAATAGATCTACTTTTGACCAAAAAGTCAATTTTGGTCAGAATAGTCAATTTTTGACCTAATGACCAATATTCCCAATATGTCAACTTTTGACCAAAAAGTCATCTTTGTCAAAATGGTCAATCCTTGACCTAATGACCAATCCATTGACCAACTAGGTCAACTTTTGACCGAAAAGTCAACTTTTGTCAAAATGGTCAATCCTTGACCCAATGACTCACCCATTGACCTAAAGGACAACTTTTGACCAAAAAGTCAATTTTGGTTAAAATTGTCAATTTTTGACCTAATGACCACCTCATTGACCAATAGGTCAACATTTGACAAAAAAGTTAAATTTGGTCAAAATAGTCAATTTTTGACTTAATGACCAATTATTGACCCAATAAGTCAATCTCTGACAAAAAAGTCAACTTTGGTCAAAATGGTTAATCCTTGACCCAATGACCAGCCCATTGACCCACCAGGTCAACTTTTGACCAAAAAGTCAATTTTGTTCAAAATTGTCAATTTTTGACCTAATGGCCAATTAATGACCCAATAAGTCAATCTCTGATAAAAAAGTCTACTTTGGTCAAATTGGTCGATCCTTGACCGAATGACCAACCCATTGCCCTATAAGTCAAATTTTGACCAAAAAGTCAATTTTTGACCTAATGACCATCCCATTGACCCAATAGGTCAAGTTTTGACCAAAAAGTCAACTTTGGTCGAAATGGTCGATTTTTGACCCAATGACCACCCCGTTGACCTAATTTGTCAAATTTTGACCAAATCTTCAATTTTGAGTCAAAATATTCAATTTCTAACCTAATGACCAATTATTGACCCAATAAGTCAATCTCTGAACAAAAAGTCAACTTTGGTCAAAATGGTCAATCATTGACCTAATGACCAACCCATTGACCCAATATGTCAAATTTTGACCGAAAAGTCAAGTTTGGTCAAAATGCTCAGTTTTTGACCCAAAAACAAAACCCTTGACCCAATAGGTCAACTTTTGACCAAAAAGTTAACTTTTTACCAAAAAATCAACTTTGGTCAAAATGGTCAATCCTTGACCAAAATAACAAACCCATTGACCCAATAGGGTTAACTTTTGTCCAAAAAGTAAATTTTGGTCAAAGTAGTCAATTTCTGACCTCATGACCACCCCATTGATCCAATCGGTCAACTTTTGATCAAAATCTGAATTTCGGTCAAAATGGTCAATCCTTGACAAAATGACACACCCATTGACCCAATTGGTCAACTTTTGACAAAGAAGTAAATTTTGGTTAAAATAGTCAACTTTTAACCTAACAACCACCCCATTGACCCAATAGGTCAACTTTTGACCAAAAAGTCTACTTTAGTTAAAATGGTCAAGTTCTGACCCAATAAACAACCCATTGACCCGATAGGTCAACTTTTGACCAAAAGGCAACTTTGGTCAAAATGGTGAATCCTTCACCTATTTACCAACTCATTGACTAAATAGGTCAACATTTGACCAAAAAGTCAATTTTGGTCAAAATTGTTAATTTTTTACCTAATGACCTCCCATTAACCCAATAGGTCAACTTTTGACCAGAAAGTCAAGTTTGGTTTAAATGGTCAATTTCTGACCCAATGACCAACCAATTGACCCAATAGGTTAACTTTTGACAAAAAAGTCAAATTTGGTCAAAATGGTCAATCCTTAACCCAATGACCCACCCATTAACCCAATAGGTCAACTTTTGACCAAAAAGTGAACTTTAGTCAAAAAAAGTCAATCCTTGACACATTGACCATCACATTGATACAATAGGTCAATTTTTGACCAAAATGTCAATTTTGGTCATTATAGTCAATTTTTTACCTAATGACCGCCCTATTGACCAATAGGTCAACTTTTAACCAAAAAGTCAACTTTGGTCAAAATAGTCACTTTCTGACCCAATGACCACTCCATTGACCCAATAAGTCAACTTTTGACCAAAAATTCAATTTTGGTCAAAATAGTCAATTTTTGACCTAATGATGAATTATTGACCCTATAGGTGAACCTCTGACCAAAAAGTCAACTTTGGTCAAAATGGTCAATCCTTAACCAAATGACCAACCCATTGACCCAATGGGTCAACTTTTGACGAAAAAGTCAACTATGGTCAAAATGGTCAATCTTTGACCCAATGACCTAGTAGATCAACCTTCGACCAAAAAGAAATTTTGGTTAAAAAAGTCAATTTTCACCTAATGACCACTAAATTGACCCATTATATCAACTTTGACCAAAAAGTCGACTTTGGTCAAAATGGTCAATTTCTGACCCAATGACCAACCAATTGACTCAGTAGGTCAACTTTTGACCAAAAAGTTAATTTTGGTCAAAATAGTCAATTTTTTTTCCTAATGACCAATTATTGACCCAATAAGTCAATCTCTTACCAAAAGTCAACTATGGTCAAAATAATCAATTCTTGACCCAATGACCAACCCTTTAACCCGATAGGTTAAATTTTGACCAAAAAGTCAACTGTGGTCAAAATGGTTAATCCTTGACCCAATGACCAACCCATATACCCTAAGGTCAACTTTTGACCAAAAATTCAATTTTGATCAAAATAGTCAATTTTTGACCTACTGACCAATTATTGACCCTATAAGTCAACCTTTGACCAAAAAATCAACTTTGGTCAAAATGGTTAATCCTTAACCCAATGACCAACCCATTGACCCAATAGGTCAACTTTTGACCAAAAAGTCAACTATGGTCAAAATGGTCAATCTTTGACCTAACGAACCACTCGATCAACCTTCGACCAAAAAAGCAATTTTGGTCAAAATAGTCAATTTTTGACCTAATGACCACCCAATTGACCCAATATGTCAACTTCGACCAAAAATTCGACTTTGGTCAAAATGGTCAATTTCTAAACCAATGACCAACCAATTGACCTAATAGGTCAACTTTTGACCAAAAAGTCAACTTTAGTCAAAATTGTCAATCCTTAACCCAATGACCAACCCATTGACCCAATATGTTAACTTTGGACCAAAAAGTTAATTTTTGTTCTAATGACCAATTATTGACCGAATAAGTAAATCTCTTACCAAAAAGTCAACTTTGGTCAAAATAATCAATTCTTGACCCGATAACTAACCCATTGACCCAATAAGTCAACTTTTGACTAACAAGTCAACGTTTGTCAAAATGGTCAATCCTTGACTCAATGACCAACCCTTTGACTCTATAGGTCAACTTTTGACAAAAAATTCAATTTTGGTCAAAATAGTGAATTTTTGACCTACTGACCAATTATTGTCCCAATAAGTCGATCTCCGGCAAAAAAGTCGACAATGGTCATAATGGTCGATCCTTGACCCAATGACCAACCCATTGACAGAATAGATCAACTTTTGACCAAAAATTCAACTTTGGCCAAAATGGTCAATCTTGACCCAATAACCAACCCATTGATCCAAATGTGAGCTTTTGACCAAAAAGTTAATTTTGGTCGATATAGTCAATTTTTGACCTACTGACCACCTCATTGGCCCAATACGTCAACTTTTGACCAAAAAGTCAACTTTGGTCAAAATGGTCATATTTTGACCCAATGACCAACCCATTGATCCAATAGGTCAGTTTTTGACCAAAAACTTAACTTTGGTCAAAATGATTAATCTTTGACGCAATGACTAACCCATTGACCCAGTAGGTTAACTTTTTACCAAAAAGTTTATTTTGGTCAAAATAGTCAATTTTTGACCTAATGACTAATTGACCCAATAAGTCAATCTCTAACCAAAAGGTCAACAAGTTCAAAATGGTCAATTTTTGACCAAATGACCACCCCATTGACCCAATTGGTCAACTGTGGTTAAAATGGTCAATTTCTGAACCAATGAATAACCCATTGACCCAATAGGCCAACTTTTAACCAAAAAGTTAACTTTGGTCAAAATGATCAATTCTTGACCCAATGACCAACCCATTAACCTAATAGGCCAATTTTTGACCAAAAAGTCAATTTTGGTCAAAATAGTCAATTTTTGTCTTAATGACCAATTATTGACCCAATAAGTCAATCTCTAACCAAAAAGTCGACTTTGGTCAACATGGTCAATCCTTGACCCAATAGGTCAACTTTTGACCAAAAAGTGAACTTTAGTCAAAATAGTCAATCCTTGATAGAATGACCAACCCATTTATCCAATATGTCAACTTTAGAACAAAAAGTTAATTTTGGTCAATATAGTTAATTTTTGACCTAATGAACAACCAAATGACCCAATAGGTCAACCAATGACCAAAAATTCAACTTTGGTCAAAATGGTTAATTTTTAACCCAATGACCACCCCATTGACCCAAAGGATCAACTTTTGACCAAAATTGATTTCGTCGAAAAGTCTTGACCTAACGGCCGATATCGATCCGACATAAATGCAGTCAAATGGTCGATCCTTGACCCGTGACCGACCAATTGACCGATAAGTCAACTTTGTCAAAATGGTCAACGTTGACCTAATGACCAACCCATTGACCCAATAGGTCAACTTTTGACCAAAAAGACAACTTTGGTCAAAATGGTTAATCCTTGACCAAAATGACTAACCAATTAACCCAAAATGCCAACTTTTGACCAAAAAGACAATTTTAGTCAAAATGGTCAATCATTAACCCAATGACCAACTCATTG